>JAOXNJ010032773.1:2030-13131 GCA_028566655.1 Metis holothuriae
CTCTGCATTTATCTCCCTGGCATTACATCCCGAATCACCACTAATAGGAAAGAAACTGGAGAAAAAGGCCAGGGTTTTGCAACAAATATGCTAATCATTCTTTTCCTTCCTAACTTCTCTTTTTAAGCTTTCTCAAATCTGCTCTTTGTAAAAAAAGAGGAGAAAACCTAGGTTCTTTACCTTCGATAGTGTGGATTTGCGGGTCTGTGTAAAGGTCGCCCACGCCCTGTACATCAACGACAATGAGTTCGTGTCCCGATCTCTCGAATGTGAAGTGCGAGAACGCATGCGGTGTTTGTCTGCAAGTCTCCTTGGACTGCTCCACGAAGCCCGAGTTGGAATTGTACTTGACGTACTGGCCCTCGATGAAGTGCTCGACGTGGTACAAAGGTTTTCCTTCCCTCTCGATGAACTCCAGCACGCACATCATAAAGATGTCGACCTTCTTCGGCGGATTGTGTCTGTTGTACTCCTCGCCCCACAACTTGGCGTCCATCTGCAGCTTGACGTCGGCGAAGTACGTCTCCCTGGGCACCTCGTCGAAGTATCTTTTGGCCACATAGTTGTTGCAGCTCCTCGTCCAATCCTGGTTGTGGCTGAAGTTACTGAGCTTCTTGAGCCTGAAGCACTCGCGCATGGCCCCGGCGCCGAAGGACTCGGGGTCCATCTTGACCACGACCCTCTCCTCCTTCCACGTCTTCTTCAGCGCGTTGTATCTATACCGAATCGCGTTTTCCACCGGCAACTCGTCCAGATGAAACTTCTCCCAAGGATCAACGCGGTCTTGCAGCAGAGAAAAAGCGCTCTTCCAATGACGACGAGCCCGCGTCTGCTGCTCGACCCCCTGCGAATTCTGGCGACCCAACGAACGCTTGCGCAGGGCCATTGCCACGCTGAACATCTTCGTGGCGGGCAACCCGCTCATGTTTTCCGGTTCCTCGTTGATACTGCCACATCTAATGTCAGAAAAAAGGATTAAAACATTAAGATTGGTACGGATAAAATTTACGAGTTACATTGTTTAACATTTTCAGTATTGAGTATTACTATTTTGAGTCTCGTTCAAATTTCGGCTTGGTAAGCAAAATTTAGCAATTGCGTCTCAAAAAAGTTTATTATCTGTTGAAGAAGCAAAAGTACGAGGTTAAAGTCAGCGTTTCCACCCATTCAACGAGCGCGTTATGGTCATTGAACGAATTGTTAGCCGATTAGTAATTGTAGTCTAATAGTCGTTTCTCAAATCAGAGCAAAACAGCACCATAACCCATTATGTCTGGCCACAAAGCTACTCTTATTTCATTGCAATGTTCGCAGTAAGCCGACTGTGCCACGTCACCATCTAAGGACAAAAAGAAACAAGATTCTATACACTGCTTTCCTCTCTGAAGCGAATCTAGGTCACCCCTTCTTACTGCAAACACAACTCAGCAATGTCATTACATTACTAAAAAAGTAACAATGTACGAAAATAGCTATGATTGGCCAGCTCCAAAGACGTTGTTTACGGTGACAAAGGCAAAATCGTGTCATGGATAATTAGGATAGCAGAGAACAAAGACAAGATAAGAAAGGCAATTATGCTCTCTCTTCTCCATCAAAGAATGTATGTACTATTGTACTACTCTAATCCTCTACTGCAGTAATGTTGTACTAAACACTGCATTGCTGCCTGTTGCTACTCAAAAAGCAGAAGGTAGACGATAATACTAAGGTGTTTCTGTTCTTGTCTCAGGTATTGTTAAAGCATTAACGGTACAAAAGAAGCTTGGAGTAGGCGTGGTTTGGCTTTATTTGTGGCTTCGAAGCAACGTTTGTTGCTAAGAGGCCTAAATAAAGAGTTCGGGTCCATTACGTAACCAGGTTGAGCATCGGGTTTCCAACAACACAAGGGATGCTTGCAAAGCCGCATTTTGATAAATGGCTGCCTATATGTGTTTCCATGTCAACTTTTCGCTATTTCTTCTGCGCAGTTTGCGAAAAGAGAAAGTATTATACAATATAGAAGTACATATGTAGGAGTACTTAGGTACAGAGTTTTTATATTGGAAATAGCAGACTTTCTCTTTGGCCTATTATTGTGGTAAGTTAGAAGAACCTTGGTTAGAAGCAGAGCTTAAGACTAAGAAATGGTTGCCTGAGCATAACTGTACTTTTTAAGGCATTAGAGAAAAGCGAGTTTTTAGTCACAGAAAGATGTCTTAAAATATGCAGAAATTATGCTTAAAAAACGACTCTCAAAGCCAAAAATTTCTGTTCTCATCAGAGTTAATAAAAGAGCAGCGAATCAAGTGTGAAAGAACGGAGAAATAAAACAATAGTAGAAGAAGAAGTACCGCTCCCACAGATAAGGTCGTCTGCAAAACAATCAAGTTAATAATTTCCCTATGACCATAATCTCACGAATAACAATTGAGAATTAAGAGAAAGATAACTGTGATAAGGAGAAAGTGTTGAAGAAAGAATCTAAAGGACAAAGAAAAGATGAAGAATGACTGAGAAGAAGATGAACATTTGTAATTAATTACCCCTTGTGATTGAAGCACTTGAGGTCGTCGAGCTCGAAGGGCATGAGGTGCTCCAAGCCGTCGAAGCTGGCGTCGGTGCTCTCGCTCTCCAACCTCAACCTGGACTGCCGATCGACATTCTCGTCGTTGCCAGGCTCCGAAATGACCATCGTTTAGTCTGGAATTTCAAGAGAAATTAGAAGACACAAGAAATAAGAGGACAAAAATGATGAAATGATGCATGCATGGCGTTGTCAATTACACTTATTAGTTGTTATTCCTTGATTCAATGAGGATATTTTGTTTCAATCTGCTGTTTTGCAGTTTTGCTACTGTTTCGAAGTAAGTCTCTCTTTACTGATGTTCTATGGGCGCGTCTAGCTTCCACTGGACGGCGAGCTCGTGTTTGGCGTAATAGATGTTGCTGACGAACTTCTCGTTCTTCTCGATGTTTTTCTTGGCGTTCCACTTTTGACAACACATTTCACCGGCCCTCAATGAAGCCCTTGAAATGTGTACTTTTGGATTATTTAAAACAAAAACAAAGTTTGATTTGAGATTACGGTGTTTTCAGTGTTCTGCATGCACTGAGCGACTGATTCGCTTGGTGACTGGGACTATGGCCGCCGCGACGTGGCCAGTGGAATCAAGCACTTTGGGCTACGGACTTTGACCTACGAATTTTCGTCCATTTTCAGCAAAACCTGATTGCTGTTCAGATCAGTTGCAATTGGATTGGATCCAAATGACCTAGACATTCAGTTTTTTTTCTTTGTATCCTTGGATATTTGTCAAAGGCAATTTTTACTGTTGCTAAGTTCTTAATACCTATAATACATATTATCTTGTTTTGTAAGTGCTAAAATGTCCTAATCTTATCTCTAGCTCTCAGCCTGGTTTTGTTTACCAATGTTTCTTTGTCTGAAATTAGGTCAAAACGACATTTAAAGCAAATAATGCCAAATGGACCTAATGTTTGTTATATTTGTAGTAAACTCCCCAGTCTAATAGACTACTGAGTATTACCTTCAAAGCTACTTGAGTGATACGTAACCTAGCAGTTACTGTGCAATGATAAACAAGTACACAAATAAATGCCGTATGGTCAGTGTATTGATGTTCACGCTTTCATGGTCTAAACTAAACTGCCCGCTTGGAAGGGCATCCTCATAGGGTGCCTCAACGGCCCCTCGGAAACCGGGCAGGTTTTCCCGGAACTCTGGAGTCACTGACCCTGCTCTTGTGGTCTTGGCGGTTAGTCTTGCCTTTGAGAGGTTGCGAGAATACAGACATATTAGTTGCGTGTATACAGCATGTAGAAATACTACATATTTAGCACGAGAAAAGTAGACATTTTAGGCATAAATGTGTAGGTCCAAATCGGTTTTTGATGACTCTGGGCAAAAATCCTGGTGGGTCGAGGCCAACTGCGCACTAGACAAAAACAAGATTGCAGACAGCTGGTGGAAGCACACAGAGTTCTCTCGAAGCAATTTGTTGCCAGCCAAAGTGAATGGAAAAGCGCCCAAACCTTCCTCTCTCCTGGTCACACACACAATGACTTGTGCCATTTCCAAGGCCAAACATGGACAGAAATGATAGGCAATGCCTGAGGGCCCACATCAAGTACTTCCTTGTACGCCAAATGCCATTACAAACACATTTAGTGGGCAATAGGCCCTTTTTATTTGCATTTATTCTACCTACATGAAGAAGTATTTAGCAATAATGATATGAATGCAAATGCAGAATGTCGTAGTAACTGTAAATCGCGTAGTTTCAAAAGTTTGTAGCAATAAGTGTATGAGGTGAGTCTGTGTATGTGAATAGGAAAAAGTTAAAAGCTTCAAAATTGTACATCTCCCTTAAGTGACACAGCAACGATTATTGTCCTCGTTGAAGCTTAAAAGAGAAAAAAATGTTTTGTATTAGAGAAAATGCTTCGAAAAAACTGCACCTCTTATGACGCCAAGAAAGGAATGACATTTAGAAAGCAAATTTGTGTCATCCAATGAAAAACCCACTGTTTTCGCACTTTTAACTGCCTTTAATCCCTTAATTTCACTCCGAATCCTGCAATCTCGTCAGCAAGATGCTGAGGGCAAAGCCGACTGCAATTCCAATGAAGAAGCCAAAGTTGATTTTCTTGACGAAATTCGGGAAAATCTTTCTGTTCTTGACCAACTTCTTCAAGAATTCCACCTTCCCCTCAGAATAAGGCGGATATCTAGCCTGGCCAAGCGTCTCGCCAATAATGCCGAAATCTCGACGCAACACTGAGACAATCAATCAATCCATTAAAATCTGAATAAATCAATTGATTAAGTACTTAAATCATTAATTTATTACCCGCTTTCTCGTGGGTGAACGTGTCGAATGTGTACTTTCCGTGGTATCTGCCGTGTCCAGATTGACCGACGCCCCCGAAGGGCAGCGCCTCCACCGAAAGCTGCACAATGATGTCGTTCACGCACACCGAGCCACTCGATGTGTTCTATTAAAAGTCATTTCAAAAGGGAAAAAAAAATCCAAAAATTTTCGAAATGTTTTGCTTAAAAAAGGAAAAATGTGCAATAAAAACCTCTATGAGATAGTCCTGGCTCTTCTTTTTAGTGGTCATGATATAGAGAGAAAGGGGCTTGGGTCCACTATTGATGAGTTTTGCGGCCTCCTCAACGCTGTTAATGGTGATTATGGGGAGAATTGGTGCAAAAAGTTCCTCTTGCATAGTGGAATCGCTTTTGTAGTCGACATTTTTCACTAGAACCAAATCCATTTTTCGATTTTTCGCGTCTCTCAAACCTTGACCAAAGCTGATTTGGGTTCCTTTGCTCTCGTTCAAGATGTTCGTGATGCGCTCGTAGTGCCGATCGTTCAGAATGCGACAACCGTCCTAATAAAAGATACAAATTTCGAAATTAAAAGGAAAGGAAGACAAGTTATAAAAAAAGATTCAAAATTGGTGAAAAATACCTTTGATTGAGTGATTGAGTTCCCAAAGAACTCGCTGTAAACTTCTCTGGCGACCTCAATAAAAGAGTCTCTGGTCCTCTCGTCGCAGAGAATGTAATCAGGCGCCACGCAGGTCTGACCCAGGTTGATCATCTTGCCCCACAAAATTCGCTTGGCCGCTCTCCTAATTTCCAATCAAATCAATTAAGCAATTAAGAAGCAAATTGAGCAACTAAGTCCTTTATGAAAGAACTTAATTACCTGAGATCAACACTTTTGTCCATGTAAACAGGACATTTGCCCCCAAGTTCGAGTGTGCAGGGGGTGAGATGCTCGCTGGCCGCCAGGCTCACCACGCGACCCACGCGACTGCTGCCCGTGAACATGATGTAGTCGAACCTAAAATCAATCGATCAATCAAATTTTGATCGAAAAATCAATCAACCTATAAATTTCGAAATATTGCTTTTGCTGCTCACTTGATTTACCTGATTTTGAGCAATTCCGTGGTCTCAGGAATGCCTCCTAATACGACACGCGCGCATCTCTTGTCCACGTACTTGTTGATCAACTTGGCCATGAGATCCGCGGTGTGCACGGACAACTCGCTGGGCTTGATGACGACGCAGTTGCCGGCGGCCAAGGCGCCTGCCACGGGGCCCAGCGTCAACTGCACGGGGTAATTCCACGCGCCCATCACCAGAACCTGATCGAAAAAGCAATCAATCAATCAATTAACCTTGTAATAAATCATTCAATCAATCAATGAAGTAATCAGGGTGTCAATCAACTGACGAGGCCATAGGGATCCTTGTGAATGAATGTCTCGTCCAAGATGGTAACGAGGTTCCTGGGCACATGCACATCCCTGATCCACTCATCCATATCATTGAGAATATATTGATAGGTGTTGATATTGGCGTTGATCTCCAGCATGATCGATTCTTGTCTCGGTTTGCCCAGATCCAAGCCCAATGCGGAGGCCCAAGCATCCATGTTCTCCTCGAACATTCGCTTCAGTCCCTTTATCTGATTTCTGCGAAATTCGAGATTTCGAGTGAGGCCAGAATCGAAGTTCGAGCGCAATTCCGAGCTGATTGCAGACATCTCCGAGATTTCGGTCATGGCCAACAAATCTGAAGACATGGCCTACAACAACTTCTTGCCCACTTCTTTGCTGGTCTGAAACGAAACAATTGCGAATTAGCACTGATCGCATAAAAAACATTTTTTTACGAAGTATGAAAAATTACGATAGTATTCAGTACTGATTGTAGGAGGGATGGGATTCAAGGTTGTGAGACACGTAAGATTGAGATAAGAAATTTCACAAAACATTATTGATTGTCAGCTGGCTGGAGCTATAGGGTTCAAAGGTTACTTACCTATGTACTAGGGCTGATAATACGTTACTATGGCTTCGTTGTCGTCAGGCAATGGGCTGGAAAGCACCAGATTGAATTTTTGACAAGCGATTTTTGCTTCAGATTCGAGAGGATTTTAGCTTTTGTGAAGAATAATAATAAATCACCTGGTTACACAATGAAGTTCCTTTCAAGGGCTGCTTGAAGGCGTTCGTTGTGGACGATTTGGAGTGCTGGAATGTTGCTGACTAACTGATTACGTCATCATGCCCAGGGTTTGCTCTAACATTTGCTTCGCTGTCGGCCAAACTTGACTACTATAGTTAGTACAATATTAATTGTAGAAGGTTAGTTTGAGCTCCAAGCTGATATTATTGGGTAGAATGATAGAATAAATACCAGTTGAAAGATGAAAGCATCGTTTATTGATGCCCAAATGTTAAGTGCTTCTTTGACACTGTATGGTGCAGTTCATTCAACATTGACGACACGAACAAAGAAAGCGTCTAAGAAACGAAGCTGATTTGTAGGATTGGGAAGCAAGTAAGGTCTACACACAACTTTAGATGTTAGTGTGGTAAATGCAACTCCTGCACGATGTTCAAGAATGCAATCAGGAACGAATCAATCCACCAATCAATCATTCAATCAATCAATCAATCACAGTAGATGCAACAATGAATGGATGGACACGAAGGGCTATTCTCAAACAATTGGGTGTGGCCAGGGAGGCTTCGAACTTCTGTATCGTTTGGAGAAGACGCTTTTCTGGAATAATAATAAAGTAGTAAGACAGAAAACATAATGTGCAGAGACAAAATGTGGATTGAGTTGATGGGCTGAAAGAGGACCAAGCAAAGAAAAGGCGATGCATTCGTCGCAAAAAATCTGAAACAAAGAACCGAAATTTGCCCACAACATCACACTACAACCAAAGAATTGTTACATCGGTGACCCATCATTCAGCGTTTGGTCAGTTTGGTGCACCTAGGGGCTCAGAGTAGCTATGTTCTTTGAAGTAGGCAATATAATAAGAGCAATTAACTCCACTCATTGGTTTACGACATCAATGAATGTTTACCAGCCCTGATTTATTTCATCTGGGAAGCCATCAACCTCTCCCTGGTGCTGCATTTCCTTATCGCCTAGTGTGAAACTTAACCTGATTCTCATCCTCAGTTTGGCTTTGCCGCTGTTGATAACGTTAACGCTCTGAGTGATAGATTGATTGGGCGCCATGGAGCCAGATGAGGCTGGCTGCAACTCCAATTGCATCGACTTTGGGACTGCGGCCTGGAACAAGAAGTTCGTAACGCTCTCAGTCGAAGTGTTTGTGGCCTTCAGCATCATTTGAAGACGTGAATTTGAAGGTGGACCCTGCTCAAAGTACAAATGAACTGAGATGCCGGCTTCCTTGTAGACGACTACGGGAGACAAGGAGGAAGGCTGGACGGAGGGAGCAGTTAGAAAATCATCTACTAATGTCGTGGCATTTGACGATGACGTCGAAGGCATCAATGAGGGCAGACCATTGCTCGTAGATGATGGTATTGGCTGCGCAGACATTGATGAAGAAGATTGATTGTTGTTAGTGCCTATGTCAAGGTCGCTCAGTAGGTCGAGAAGACCGCCACTTCCATTACTCGTCACGTTGTTGCTAGCATTATTTACCGTGCTGTTGTCTTTTACTGCGTTTCCGCTTGACACTGAAGAATCGTCAAGCAAATCAAGCAGGGTTGATGCTCCACCGCTATTTACCTTTGCGGTTTCATTTAATTCATTACTTGCCATTAGATCAAGATCGCCCAACAACGCCATATCGCTCTGCCCGCTGTTGTTTTCCCCAGTTAGCGGTTGGCTATTCTTCATCTTTGCAAGGTCGTCATCCTCGTCCAAAAGTTCGCGTTCCATGGGTGGCATCGGTTCTAGGATTGGAGCTCTTAGATTATCGAATTTGGAAAACAATGATCCAAACTCAATTCCTCTCTGTTGCAGATCCACATTGATATTGGAACCGAAGACGTTCAAAATTTCCTTTATACTTCCACTCTTTCCCTCCAATCTAGTGCTTAACTTGGCCAAAGAAACGAGTGCGTATTGTTTGGTGATGACGCTCATATGCGAAGCGAAGACTATGGTCCTGTATGCAGAGATGATCTTCTCTTCATCAATTTGACCCTTAAATTCCTCCTCAGTTGAGCTCAGCAAAAATGACCCATATTCACCAATGCACCAACAGGCAACCTGAGTCAATGGCTGCTTTTCAGTGCAGTTGTTGATATCCTCATTGATAGCCATCCACAATTGATGAACGGCGTGGGATTGCAAGCCACTCGTGTCTGAAGCTACCAACTGGATTGTGGAGAAGACAACATCGTCTCTGACGTAGTTGCCTGCTGTCTTCAGTACTTCAATCAATGTGTCAAAGTGAATTTGCTTGCTTGGGGCAAACTTCTCTGCTGCAGTCACCATACTGGAGGCACAAAGCATCTTGAATTCTGCCTCGGACTGGCCCATGAAGAGAATCAGTTCCTTGCTCATCAAAGCAAAATTGTGAGTGCTGATTAAAGCAAAAGCAAGCTCCATTGCCCTTCTCTTGATGCTCACATCAGCTTCCTTAAGGCAGTCGAGCACTCTGGGTCTGATGCCAGGCACTGCATAGATATCGTTGTTGACCGTCTTTAACAACGTGTTCAAAGCCACATAACGCACATTCTTATCGGAATTCTCCAGGAATCGAACCAAGATGTTTACTGCCAAAACCCTCAGGTCTCTGGCTGATTCGATGTCCATGATGGAGAGCACCATCTCGTAGAGAATCGCGTTTCCCACATTCTTGCCTTTGTCTGTGTAGTTTCCCACGTGGGCCAGGATGTCGTTCATGGTCTCCGAGGCCTCCGGATCGTTCTTGCCGAGGACTCTGAGCAACTTTAGAATCTTGATCTGCAGAAAAGGATCGGATATGCCATTGACATCGTGCTCGGGCGTGTATCCAGACATGATTAGCGTCTTGAGGATGCGGACGAGATTGGGGACAAGCTTCCTGAAGTGGACAAGAGCATCCGGCGACCTCTCACTCATCTCTGTGACCAACACCACTCCCGTGATGAGAACCCCGTGATTCTTCTCGGAGATGAGCGACCTCGACACCGGCAAGTACATTTCCATGAGCTCAGGCACCTTTCTGATGATCTTGAAGGCACACAGGGCCGCCTTCTTGCGCACATACGCATTGGACGACTTGAGCAGCCGCTCCACCTCCGGCGCCAGGTCGCGCGCCATCTCCACCGACGCAATAGAGCCCAACGTACAGAGGGCGAGGCCCACCACAAACTGCGTGGGCGAATTCAAGTCGTTCTTGAGACAATTGGTGATTAGTAGGTGCACCTCCTGCATCTCGTCCAAGAGCAGCATGGCGGCCAAGTAGCCGATGCGCTTGTCGGTGAACTTGGGCGAGGCGATCAGCTTGAGACACTCGAGCTGGCCGAAGTGCGCGGGGTAGCCCAGCATGTGGATGTAGAGCAACTTGGCGACGTTGCGGCAGCGCCAGAGCGCGTCCTCGGCCGAGAAGGAGTTGCGGATCTGCAGACACTCCTTGTTGACGACGGCGCGCTCCTCGGCCGCCGTCCGCGCCGCGCGGATGGCGCGAATCAAATCGCGCAGACGCATCGGCACCGGCATTTTCACGCGGTCCACCGCCTCCGTCATCAACGCCCGCGCGTTGTTCACGAAGTCCACGATCTTCTCCTGCGCCTCCATTGCCATCGTGTCTAACAAAGAGAAGAGGCACTCATTACAACACCCTAACTCTAATTTGTGCCGAAAGTGATCGAGAAGAGAAGGAAGACTTTGAGCTTATTGCTACTTTTAAAAGGCAATCGACCTTTCTCCTTTTAAACGGGAATAAAAGCAAATGCGATCAAATTGGGCCACGTTACTTACCTCCAAATAAAGTAGATTAATTTGACGACAGACAAGGAGTGGCTTCGCGAAGTGCGTCCAGGTGGAGCTCGTTGTCGTGGCAGCTGTCGAGCACCGTCGATGTCGTGGCTCCGGCGAGCTGATAGTAGCGTGCGACAGCTGACATCAGGCGTCAGCTGATGCGACAGCTGACGCGATGCGGATATCGTTAAACCTCGCGCTCATTTTTGAAAGTTCATCTAAAGCAAGAAATAAGGACAACTGACTCATTGCATACCTGGACCAGAGGAGGCAAAAGATTCCAATTTCTAATACAATGATTGTAGTAAACTAATTTTGATCCTACTTCTGCTCTTGTCA
>JAOXNJ010032995.1:0-13128 GCA_028566655.1 Metis holothuriae
TGGTACACGGGGACGGGATCGAACCGCCGACCAACTGGGTGTAAACCAGTCGCTCTACCGCTGAGCTACCCGTGCAACTGAGGCAGATAATTTAAACTTGAAGAACGCAACTTGCAAGTGATTTTTTCACCATAAAAAAGTACTCGTCGTGGCAAAAGAAAGTTGCCGAGAAGCTTGGCCTGATTTTTGTTGCTTTGCTTCCTGCTTCATCTCCCCTGCCCTCGCCCTTTTTTGTCTTTGCCTCTATGAACCGCCCGCGCCTTGCTTACCTTTACAGCCGCTTCCCGCATTTTTCGCAAACTTTCTGTGACACGGAAATGCTAGGGCTAGAGCAGCGCGGCTGGGAGCTGGTGGTGGCCTCTTGCTATCCTCCCGAGGGGACTTTTCGCCATGAGCGCCTGGATCGCCTCAATGCCACCTTGCTCTACCCGCCACCACCTGCCATTTTGCGCGTCAGTGCAGAGCGCGCCAAACGCCAAGGGCAATGGCCGGAGCGCCTTGTCAAGCAGCATGACATTGCCTATGGCAAGAGCTTCTCTAACGATGTCCGCGCTCGCAACGCGATGTGGTTGGCCAAGCGCTTAGTCGAAGAGGGCGTGGATCACATCCATGTTCACTTTGCCAACCGCGCTACCCACACGGCCTTGTACATTCTTGAAATGGCGCAGATTCCCTTTTCTTTCACGGCCCACGCGCAGGATTTCATGGTGGATTTGGGCTCGCGGGAGCTGCTCAAGGAGATGGTGGCGAGGGCTCGTTTCGTGGTCGCGGTTTCAGATTATACCACTTCCATGCTGCGGCACTGGTTTCCTGAGCACGAGAACAAAATTCAGCGCATCTACAACGGCTTGGACACGAGCGAGTTTGTCCCGCCCAAAGAGCGCATTCCCAGCTGGCCGCTGAGGATGTTTTCCGTGGGACGGCTGATTGAGTTCAAGGGCTTCCACCACTTGATTAACGCCTTGCACCAAGCCAACACCGAGGACAATGCCTCGATTGCACTACGCATTGCGGGTGACGGCCCTTGGGAAGAGCGCTTGCGCAAACAGATTGATGAGCTGCAAATGCACGACCAAGTCACCCTGCTGGGGCGCTTAACACAGGACCAAATCCGCAAGGAAATGCATGATGCCCACGCCTTTGCGCTGGCTTCGACCAAAGACCCCAAGGGTGCAAGCGATATTTTGCCCACTGTGATTACCGAGGCCATGCTCAGCGGCTTGCCTGTGGTTTCCACGCGCTTGGCGGGGATTCCTGAGATGGTCATTGATGGGCAAACGGGTTTGCTAGCTGAGCCTGGCGATGAGGTGGGCTTGGCCTCAGCGCTTACGCGCATGGCCTCCAACCCGACTCGACTGCGCCAAAACGGAGAAGCCGGGCGCTCGCGAGCTTTACAGATGTTTGATCGCAACCAGACGCTCTCTCAGCTTGAGGACTTGCTCCTAGCTAGCCGCGAACAACAAGACAAGCAGCAACTGCCGCGTGAGCCGGGCTTAATCATTCTGCAAGAGACCTTAGGCTTGGCTGGCACACGCTTGGGCGCAGAGCAAGAGGCCTTAGCCGCTGGCTTGCCCAAGGCGCGGATGCTCTGTGCACGCTTGACTCCGCAGCTAACCCTCTCTGCCCTTGACCAACGCGGAGAGATTTTGCCCCGCATCGATTGGCTACCCGATGGCATGGTGCAAGAAATGCAGTGGCACCGCGCCGGGGTGCACCGCATTGAGCTAGAAAAAATGCGCTCCCGTCTCGGTGGCAAGGTCGATGGCGAAACCTTCTTCCAAGCTGCGCGGCGCGCCTACTGGACGGCCTCACAAATTGTCCACCGCTTCCCTGATTCTCAAAAACGGGTGCGCGTCCACCTGCACGCCCAGCGCAGCGACACCCTGCTATGGGCTTGGCTGAGTTCCCTGCTTGCGGGCGTGCCCTTCACCGCCAGCGTGGAGCACAGCCCCCAGATTAGCTACTCATTAATTGAAGAAATTGCTGAAGACGCCTTGAGCTTGTGGCTGGAGCGCCCCGAAAAATGCCGTGATGGCATGATTGGCCGCGCTGGCTGGCCGCTGCACGCCCCCGAGCCAGAGCACAAGCGTTTTGGCAAGTTTCGCTGGCAGGAAGAGACGGAGGCCATCAGCCCAGAGCAAAGCCAGGATTTGGTGGGTGCCCTGCGCAATGTGCCCAAGCAATTGCCCACCTTCACCCGCCGCCAGCAGACAGAACTGCGCCTCATCCAGCCCTACCGAGTGCTTTGATGAAGTAAGCGCAAAATCTCTTCTCTCAAACTTACTCTCCACCATGCTCAAACTCTCCTCTCATGCCCAAGGTCTCTACGAGGCTATCGCTCACGAGCCAATTATTGACTTCCACACCCACTTGCCACAAGGGGAAATCCTCACTGACAAACGCTTTGCGCACATCACCGAACTCTGGCTGGAGCACGACCACTACAAATGGCGGTTAATGCGTGCTTGCGGCATCGAGGAGGCGCTCATCACGGGGGATGCAGAGCCCATGGACAAGTTTCGCGCCTTTGCCTCTTGCCTGCCGCTAGCCCTAGGCAATCCCGTCGATCAGTGGGCGCACATGGAACTCGAAACCGTCTTTGGCATCAAGGAGCGGCTGGGCCCGGAAAGCGCAAATCACATCTGGGAGGAGGCCAATTCCCAACTCCAAGATCGTTGGAGCGTGCGTGGCTTGCTCGACTTTTTCCGCGTAGAACTCGTCTGCACCACCGATGACCCTGCCGCGGACCTAAGCCAGCATGAGGCTCTGCAAGAAATTGCTCCCAGCCCCGAGTTGATGACTCGCGTACTACCCACCTTCCGTCCTGACCGCTTTTGCTCCCCTCACCAGCCTGAGCTCTTTGCAGCGGCGATTGCGGAACTTGGCCAGCGCAATGAGCACCAAATCACCAACATTGATGACTTACTCTCTGGCCTTAAGCAGCGCCATAATGCCTTCCACGAGGCGGGCTGCCGCATGTCTGACCACGGCCTGCCCACCTGCCCCACCACCACTCTTACGGAAGCTCAACTCAAAGCCATTTTTGAAGCCGCCCTCAATGGCAAAGCAGCCACAGAGGCCGAGCGCGATGGCTTTGCTGCGCATCTCATGCAGCAGATTGCCCGTTGGAATACCGAGGCAGGTTGGACGATGCAGCTTCACTTAGGCCCCTTGCGCAATGTGAACAGCCGCCTGTTTGCGCAAACAGGCCCAGATTCAGGACTTGACACTATCGGCACCTGGGAACAAACCCGCCCACTGATTGAATTTTTGAACAAGCTCACTCAAGCAGCTAGCTTGCCTAAAACCATCGTCTACCACCTTGACCCGACCCAGAGTGAGCCGATTGCCTCCGCCTTGCAAAGCTTCCAACAAAGCGGCACCTCGGGCTGGGTGCAGTACGGCCCGGCTTGGTGGCACTGTGACCATGTGCCAGGAATCCGCCGCCAACTGCAAGTGCTCAGCAGCCTTTCCGCTCTGGGCGCGGGACTGGGGATGCTCACCGATAGCCGCAGCTTTACCAGCATGGTGCGCCATGATTATTTTCGTCGTATTCTCGTCAACTACCTTGCTGAAGAGGCCGAAGCAGGTGCCATGCCCGCCAACAAAAAGCTGCTCACCGACTTGGCCCGTGGTCTCAGTGGCGCGAATGCCCGCCGCTATCTGGGTTTCGAGAGCTAATCCAAATTAATACCAAATCAAAAGCAGTTTTCCTCGCTTGACAGCAAGCCGCTCAGATTGGTTACTAGGGCATTAAACTATGTCACTTTCTGATTCCCTTCTTCGCCACCTGCTCTTGTTAGCCAGTGGCCTGATTCTCTGCTCATGCTCCACCCTGCCCCGCTGGGCTGGAGAGGATGGCGTGGGCAGCATCTTCTCCCAACCCTCCGGAGTCGCGGATACAGAAGAAGATTCAGGTGGATTTTTTCGAGGTCTTTTCAACCGCGATGGGCAGCAAGACGACTCCCTTGCGGCGCAACCCAGCAAAGACTTCAATGAGTTAGCCGTGGATGGCTTTGCCATCGAGCGCGTGAAAGTGGACCAACTGCGCGAAGTAGGCGGTGTGCCCACCACCGAGCCATCCCTTCGCTTCAACAAGCGCCGCCGTCTCTGGGGCGCAATTTCAAGTATAGAGCGTCAAGAACGCCTCGGTCAGTACTTTGTCGTGGATTGGGAAGGCCCAAAAACAGCCAAGAATCAAACTGTCACCGTACGCTTTGAGTACCGCCAACGCGAAACAGGCCCCCAGCTCAAAGTTATGGAAACCAATGCCACAGTTAGTGGCCGAGAGCAATTCACCGAGTTTGCCGTCATTGGCGAGCAATTTCGTGAAGCAGGTATTGTGACTGCATGGAAAATCACCATCCTCAGAGGCGGCACGCCCGTAGCCACACGCAATTCCTTCCTCTGGAATTAGTCCAGCAGTGCAAAAAAAGTAGCGAGAGCTTTCAGCTCTCGGCTAAATCCATCGCGAAGCGCGAACTCACACCATTTACCTATCCTAGCTGGTAAATCTTTGCACTGGCTCCATCTGCCTTATCTATCGGTCTTTCAGACCTTTTGTTTTGGGAGAATTTTTATCGTAGCCCTGCGGGTTGACACTGGCATCAGACTGGTCTTTCAGACCAAATTTGCCCCAAGCTTGTCACATGATACCTGAATCCTACCAGAATCAAAGTGGCCAAATCCTATCCCACCTCCAACAAGCTTCGATTGGAACCATATCTCTGATAAGACCCAACGGGTCGACCAGATACCAGCATAGCCCGCAGGGCTATTGACAATGTTCCGAAGTGGAGGACAAGGTCTGAAAGACCGACCGATAAGTTTCCAAGGAAATTTTGAAGTCCACGATGCCCTTAACCCAGTCTAATCGGTAATTTGGATAACCCGAAATTCTCTTATACCACATAACTCATCACATCGCACCATTTTTAACCACGAAAAACACAAAAAACACGAAAGCGAAAGAGCAAGGACACGAAGGCGAGTAGCCCCTTCAAACTCACTCTGCGCCTCTGCGCCTCCGCGCGAGAAAATTGGGCATCTCACGCAGAGGCGCAGAGGTTTTTTGGAAAAGTGGCATGAAACAAGCTCCTATTGTTCTATCTCTGACTGCCCAGAATCCTCTGTATCATACGGCTCAATACGCTGCAAGGGTACAAGCCCTTGCTCCGCAAGCGACAGATTCACCTGCCTGACCAAGTTGGGATCAAGGTATATCTTACTTGGTTCGCCTCGCACCTGAAGCTCAATCAGCTCCCCCTCAGGCGTGGCAGCAATCGCATCCGCTACCGTCTGCAAGTCTGCGGCAATTTCTCCGTTGACCTTCTCAATGATCAGATGATTGAGGGATTCATAACCGAAAGTTGCTGGTGTTGGAATGCTGTAACACCAAATCACGAGCCGATTGTAGTTTTTGCGCCACTCATCCGGATCTTCCATGATTCGAGAAATTTGCAAAGCCTGCGCATCACCCACTTGGCCAATTTCACTCATGTAGGGCACGGTGAGTTCCTGAAGAACTGCCCCACCCAAAACGAGGTAGTTCGGACCGCGATTATCCAGATCAATCGGCACAATCAAATCCCATGGCTCCACACGCTTGAGGACAAATTCGAGCTCTTTGAGTTCGCGCTCACGCCAAATGGTCATCTTAATTTTCTCTCCCGCACTCTGGGCATTGAAAATCAGATAAGTAAATTGCAATTTGCCCCATGGCTCAACCTGCACAAAACCGCGCTCATCAATCGGCTCTCCATTGACACTTAAAATCACATCCCCCTCTTTCAAGCCGCTTTCTTTGGCGCCAGCCTCAGCAGCCACTCTGTTGACATACACCCCACCCATGTCATCAGACAAGCCCAACCACTTGCGCAAATTGCGCTCCTCAGTCTGTGACCAATTAATCACTAAGCTTGGTCTCCCTTGGTAGTCCTTGTCTTCTAAGTCCGTGAGAAACTGCTGAATAATATCCACGGGCAACATTCGCGCAGTTTGCTGCCTGTTTTCATAGCCCATCATCAGCCCCGCAAGTTTGCCCTCTTTGACAAAGGGGGCGGCCTGAGAATTGGGGCGCGTGCGCACGGTAATGCGAATTTCCGCTGCTAAGTTTTCAAGGGACAAAGAGCCGGGGTAAATCGCCATCACGCCGCGGTCCACCACTCCCTCTGTTTTGCTAAACTCGCCAGTGCCCTCAAGCTGCCAGAGTTCCACGCTCTCATCGGGACTGATTTTCTCAGCCAATTCTACGGGCTTGAGCTGGGAGAGAAAGGTAGCCTCCTGCTTGGGTTTGAGTAGTGCCAAATTAAGTTCTGCATCCACTGCCTCAACTTGGGCTTGGACACGACCACCACCGCTGGCTGCTTGCAATTCCACCATCGAAGCCTGCCCAATTGCCTGTGCTGTGGTCAAGATCAGCCCGCCTTCAAGGGCAATGCCCAAACTGCTGCGCCGCTGCGGCGAGTTGCGCTGCCAAGGTTGGGCAAAGGAGGGTTGCTGAGAAACCGAGCGCACCCGAACCAAAGCTTGAGCAATGGGAGCTTGAGGATCACCCTGCTCTTCTGCTAGCTCCGCAAGAGCCATAAGCTCTCCTTCTCCAGCTTCAAGTTGAGTGCTAGCGCCCGCTTCAGCGGCTTCTGCCTGCGTGGCTGGAGAGTCCTGTTGCGCCCAGCTCAGGGAGGCTAGGCCAAAGCTGAGAATGAAACTGCTCAATAAGCGAGTTGGTAAGCATGTTTGCTTCATAGAGTTGGAAATAGTGAATTTGGTAAAAAGTGATGGCTTGGAAAGAATTTGAGCATTATCTCACTGAGCTGAGTCTGCTGCATTTTCTGGGGCAAGGATTTCTGCTTCTGCTTCTGCTTCTTGTTTCTGCTCTTGCTCATCTTCACCCAAGGCAATCGCAGAGCGCTCAAACTTGCGCTCTTCGCCTAGGCGAGCGTCCGAGCGCAAACCATAGCTGCGCAAAATCTCCTCATGAGCTTGGCGCGCCTCCTCAGTTGGCAAGAGCAAGGGCCGCGAGGAGTTGCGCATCTCAATTTCAATGAAAGGAGCAAGCTGTCCCCCTACATTAGCCTGAAAACTCTCATTCAAGAAACGATGCACATCATGGAGTGTGCGCACCTCTTGACCATTGATGCGCTCCACCACACCACCGCTAAAGCGCTCTAAGCCACTATTCACGGGAGCGGAAAGCACTTGGGTAAGCACCACAATATCGGGCCGTTCTAAAAATCCATCCTCGTCCAAGTACTCCTGCATGGCCTCAGCAATGTCGCCACCCGCCTCCACACTGGAGAGCAAGTTGCGGTTCACTGGCTGAAAAACTAGCCCAGCAGAGACCACGAAGCGCGGCGCGTTGTCATAATCTGCGGCCATGATTTTGTAGGCAGGCAAAGTGCGCAAAGGCATTTCCACGCTCAACTTCTCGCCATCACGAATCACCTCACAAACAACCACATCATCCACAAAGAGACGCTCCACCACCTCAGCCATATTCACCCGCTGACCGTCAATGAGCACCGTACTATTCGCCGCGACGGGATAATCGGCCATGCTCAAGAGAATGTCATTGCGCTGCAAGTAGCCATCAGCGCTGCCAGTGGCAATCATGTCAGCCACCAGCACTCCCATGCCATCGTCAGCAAGACCATAGGCCTTGCGCAACGCTGGATTAAGCAGAGGGAAGACTTGAATCCCCATTTCCACATAGCCATCATACTTGCCATCTTCCACATCGGTCAAAAAGCGCGAAATCACGGGAGGAGGAATCATGTAACCCGCATTCTCCGCTTGCGTCAGCCCTTGGAAAGCCACCCCCACCACCTTGCCATCCTTGAGCACGGGGCCGCCGCTGTTACCCGGGTTAATCGCCGCATCAATTTGCACGGCTAGGTGCTGGTCAGCCATGCTGTGAGAATACAAGGTGTAATCAATGCGGCTCACCACCCCTCGCGTCAGACTTACCCGCTCTCCACCCACGGGATAGCCAATTACGCGCACCTCGTCATCCAAGCTCGGAGTCTCCCCAATGGGCAAGGCGGGCAAGTCCTCACTAGCGGAGGCATCATCCAAGGCGAACATCGCCAAATCACAATCATGGGCAATGTGTAGCAACTGCGCCGGTCTAGGCGTGGGATCACCCGGCAGGGTAATCATCAGCCTCCTGCTGGCACTCACCACATGGGCGTTAGTCAGAAATCGGTTGCCGCCAATGTGAAAGCCAGTTCCCGTCCCCCCGCCAAAGCTCGGCGCGTTCCAAGGTTGGCTGTAGTCATACTGAGCGCGAGAATTTTCAATTTTGACCACGCTTTTGAGCAAAGTAGGCACATCTTGGGCGGACAGAGAGAGGCTCAAAGCACCCAAAAAACTCAAGAAACAAGCCACCAAGGCCAGAGTTCGATTAGTTAACATGAAGTTTGAAGCGTTACGCAAGCTAAGTATTATCTGCCTTAAACGCTGCTAGCAAGAGTTTTTTCTTCAACCCAGATTATGCAATAAGCTCAACCCGCAGGGAGGCAAGCCTTGCATCAGGCCGATTTGTCGCCATACTGTGCCATGTCTGAATCAACTGGCCTTCTTTTCTGCTCTTTTTGCGGCAAATCCCAAAACGAAGTCTCCCAGCTCATCAGTGGCCCCGGCGTGCACATTTGTGACGAATGCATCGAGCTATGCCAAGAAATCATCGGCAGAGAAGGTGGCCAAGAGTTTGACCCCTCCGACTTTGACGCGGAAGAGTTCGCTGAACTTCTCCAGCCAAGCACAGCCAAAAAACGCAGCAAGAAATCGGCAAAAACTCCCGCAAAAGAGCCCCAAAAGATCCCTCGCCCAGCGGAACTTGTCAGTGCTTTAAACGAGCATGTCATCGGCCAAGACCAAGCCAAGCGCGTACTCTCCGTGGCCGTCTACAACCACTTCAAGCGCATCAACCAAGCCAAGCTGCCGCAGAAAAAAGACAGCCCCTTTGCAGACCTCAGCGATGTCGAGCTAGAAAAAAGCAATGTGCTCTTAGTTGGCTCTACAGGCAGCGGCAAAACCCTGCTCGCGCGCAGCCTTGCCCGCGTCTTGGATGTCCCCTTCTCCATTGCCGATGCCACCACCCTCACCGAAGCTGGCTATGTGGGCGAAGATGTGGAAAACATCATCCTGCGCCTGCTCCAAGCAGCCGATGGCGACATTGAACGCGCCCAGCGCGGCATAATCTACATCGATGAAATTGATAAAATTGGCCGCAAAACTGAGAATGTCTCCCTGACCCGTGATGTTTCTGGCGAAGGCGTCCAGCAAGCCCTGCTCAAAATTCTCGAAGGCACCATCTGCAATGTCCCTCCCCAAGGCGGACGCAAACACCCTCAGCAAGAGTACATCCAAGTAGACACCTCGCAGATTCTCTTCCTCTGCGGCGGCGCTTTCACTGGCCTTGAGGACATCATCAAGCGCCGAGTCGGCCAACGCACCGTCGGCTTCCACGGCAGTGATGAACAGGCCGAGGACGAAATCGAATCCAGCCGCCAAGTCCTCAACCAACTCCAGCCAGAAGACCTACTTCACTTCGGCCTCATTCCCGAGTTCATCGGCCGCCTGCCCGTCATGGCCGCCTTGACCCCACTCTCCATCGAAGAACTGGTGCGCGTACTCACCGAGCCCAAAAACGCACTAGTCAAGCAATACCGCAAACTTCTCGCCCTCGAAGGAGTCGACCTGCAATTTGAGCCAGAAGCACTCCAACTCTTAGCGCAAAAAGCCCAAGATCGCGGCACCGGAGCCCGCGCCCTACGAAGTTTGCTGGAAGAAGTGATGCTCGATCTCATGTTTGATCTTCCCAGCCAAGAAGAGCAGCAAAAACAGGCCAGCCTGCTCATCGACAAGCAGCGCATTGAAGCCTCCACAGGCCAGCTTCTGGAAACGGCATCAAAGCCTTCTGAGCAAACAAGCAACAAGACCTCTGCCAAAGCCTCCCCCAAAAAAAGCAACTCCAAAAAAGACCCCGCAGCCTAAGAGAGCAACTCTCAAACACCCCTTGGCAGACCCGATTGGCATGAGCACGCTTCTTCCAGACCCGCTCCAGCTCAGCGCCCATCAGGCCGAGCACCTAGGCAGCTTCAAACGCGCCCAACTACTTCCAGGCGCTGGCTCAGAGCGTCGCTACTGGCGGCTGTTTCGCCAAGACCAGAGCACGGTTCTACTCATGTACCACGGAGCCGAGCGCGAAGAAAATCTCGCCTTCGCCCCCCTCACCCACTGGCTCTTAAGTCATGAGCGGCGCGTCCCGCAAATTCTTGCCGAACACCAAGAAACCCAAGGCGCACTCTTGGGCAGCGGCTGGATTTGGCTGGAAGACTTCGGCAGCCAAGACCTGCTATCCCTTGCCACCGCCGCCAACAACGCCCCCACGGCCAAAACCGAACAAAGACTCCACCAAGCCTACCAAAACACCCTTAGTGAACTCGCTCACTGGCACCAACTTAAGCTCAGCACTCTGCCCCCCTCAGCCGCTGAACGCCTCCAAGGTGACTTTGACTTAAGTCTCTATGAATGGGAGCAGGAATACTTCTGGGAGCACGCCATTGGACGCTTGAGCAGCCAATCTCTAAGCGAACAAGCCAGTGCCCGCGAGCGAAGCCAAAGCTGGCTTGCCGAACTCGCCGAAAAACTCAGCCAACTTCCTCGCGTAGTCATGCACCGCGATTTCCAGAGCACCAATGTAATGGTGCTACCCCACAAGTCCTCAGCAGAGAACAAGGCCACCCATAAGCCAGGGCTAGAAATTGGCATCATTGACTACCAAGGCCTACGCCGAGGCCTAGCCGAGTATGACCTAGCCAGTCTGCTGCTTGATCCCTACACCCATCTGCCAGAGACCTTAAAAACAAGCGCTCTGACCCACTACGCAGAGCAAAGCGGCCAATCCCTTGAGCGGCTCCAAGAAGCGATCACCGAAGCAGGCATCCAGCGCCTCATGCAAGCCCTCGGCGCCTACGCCAAGCTGGGGTTAAAAGAGCGCAAAACCCGCTTTTTACCCTACATCAAACCCGCCCGCCAACGCCTCCACACGCTGCTTGAAACAGCCCAAGCTCCCCCAGCGCTGAAGCAAATTCTCCAAAGCGTGCAAGATGCCACCCGCTTCACGAATTTATAGCAACCTTGCCATTCCCAGCAACACGCTCGCGATTTCTCGCTTGCAGAATCAAAAAAATAAGCATAGCTTAAGATTGGGTGTATTCGCCGTACTCTTATACTCTTAAAATCCGAACTTTGGATTGGCTGGAGAACTGAGTTAATCTAGCTCAAACACCCAGCACCCAACATTTTTTGAGGCTGTTGACTCCTCCTCCTTACCTCAACTCCCTCACTTCTCCCCTTTTTGCTCGCAGGATTGATTCCAAGCGGATTCCTCCCTCACCCAAGCAAAACCCTCAATTTTTCATGTCCACCCCTGCTTCCAGTCTTGCACTTTTAACCCTGAGCACCCTCTTCTGGGCGACTCAGCGCAAGGCCTCTGCACCCGCATCAGCCCGCCTAGAGCCTGATCTCAGCAGCCCCGCAGGATTCGCCCCCCTCCCCCTTTCAAGCCTCATCCCCCGTTGGATACGCTGTGAACTCCTTTTTTTCCTACTTTCATCCCGCCCTCTTGCGCGTCGCGCTGCTGGGCATTCTGATTGCGCTTGGCCTCACCGCCTTGATGACACGCCTCTGGAGTGTCCAAGTTGAGCAAGAAGAAGTTTTTGTCGCCCAGTTGCCTGAGGCTTCAACCATCGAAGTCCGCGTGCCCGCCGTGCGCGGAGAAATTCGTGACCGCAATGGCTTGGTACTCGCCAGCAATGAGCGCAACTACGCGCTGGTGGTCAACCTCGGCGAACTGCGCCGCGCTTGGCACGATGAACAAGCCGCCCAAGGCCGCTCGCTGCGCAGCCTCACCCAAGACTTGGGCAAAATTTACACCGAGTTTTTGCTGCCGCGCCTAGAGCTTGCCGGCATTCAAACCCAAGTCACGGCAAAACAAGTTGATCGCCACTGGCGCATCAACAACGAGTTCGTGTCGATGATCTTAGTCGAACAACTCAGTTGGAAGCAAGTCGCCCAAGTGGCTGCCCGCAGCGATTGGCTGCCCGGAGTGAAAGTGCTCACCCTGCCGCAACGCCGCTATCGCTACGGCGCTTTGGCGGGACACCTCACGGGCTACCTGCGCCCAGGCGACATCAAAGACTTAAGCGAGAGCGAAAAAGAGCGGGTGAAGAGCAATCAGCTCAAGTTTGACATCCTCGATGACATCGGGGTAGCAGGCGTGGAAGCGAGCATGGACAAGCTGCTGCGCGGCACCCCCGGCAAGCGCACCATCATGCGCGATGTCAACGGACTGGTCGTCGGAGAAGTAGACTACACACCCCCCGTGCGCGGCTCTGATGTCTACCTCACCCTTGACCTACGCCTTCAATACATTGCTGAGCGCGCCCTGCGCGATGCGGGCATTGGCCAAGGAGCGGCCGTGGTGATTAACCCGCGCGATGGCTCACTTTTAGCCATGGCCTCCGTGCCCAGCTTTGACCCCAATTTTTTCATTCCCTCCGTCTCCACCGAGGTCTTTCGCGGCTACCAAGACCCAGCGCGCAAAGCCCCGCTCTTAGCCCAAGCGCTGCGCCCCGCGGAGCCCGGCTCCACCTTCAAAATCCCCGTTGCCCTGGCTGGCGGCCTCAAAAACCTCCACCGCATGAGCTTTGACTGCGCCCCCTACAACCCCGGCGGTCGCCACACCTTCAACTGCTGGATTTACAACCAATCCCGTGGCAGTCACGGCAGTGTTGACCTACCCAAATCCGTGCGCGTGAGTTGCAATAGCTTCTACTACCGCTACGCCAATGCCCTCGGCGGCGAACTGCTCTCACGCGGCCTCTCACTCCAAGGCCTCGGCAAAAAAACAGGCATTGAACTCTCCGGCGTGGGCGAAGCCGCAGGCCTGATTCTCGGCACAGATTCTTGGCGTCGCGCCTACGGCCACCCAGCAGATTACCAGCCCCGCGCCGGAGACTTGGCCAATGCCTCCATCGGCCAAGGCGGCATTCTCGCCACCCCGCTACAAATGGCCATCGCTACCGCTACCGTGGCTAACGGCGGCAAATTCTACCAACCGCG
>JAOXNJ010033106.1:0-13127 GCA_028566655.1 Metis holothuriae
CGGCATCATGGACCACGAGGAGGCCAGACGGAAACACTTGGGCGGCAAAATCCTCGGATTCTTCTTCTGAGACGATCCATCGCAATCCGAGTTCTTCTCGTTTCTTCAGCTCCATCCTTTTGGCCGGGCTTCCTCCATCATTAGCCGAGATCCATCAATAAAGCCGCCATTTGCGATGAGACACGAATCTTTTGATTTAAACCTACTTTTATTATCGAATCAGACTTATTTTGAAAATATCGTATTAATTAGTTGGACTGAAAGGGGTTTACACTTAATCTCTTTGTTTGCGAGGAAATCTCGTATGTCCTAAGTTGCCTTCTGAGAAGGACAACGATGTGTAGGCGTCTTGCATGACTTCTTGATGACAAGGCAACAAGGTCGATCGACCTGGGTCATTTCCTGCATCCTCCACAACCTTACATACATTTTCTATTCTATGTTAGTCCTAGCAAGTTGCTTTGTCAGGTGGTCTTAGGTGCAACAACGATCAAACGAGAGAGAGAGCAAATGTCCCTGGGGAGAGGCAAGAGCCTGAGGAAGGAAAGCCAACGAAGCACAGCGATGCCATCACATCTTCCAGTGTCGTGGCTAATACGGTCTTCCATTCTTAAAGGCTAATATTGTGCTCAGCAATGGTGAGGCAAACGACTTTGTCTTTGCTCTAATAAGGACGTCGTCTGGCGACTGATCGCGCGTAGATGGCCGAGGCCATTAGTGCCACTGCGAGCCTCACTTGCTACACAATTCTGTTGACGTTGTCGTCTTCATGCAGCCTCATCAATATCCGCTATACACAAGACAATGGAGCTCAGAATACGCTAAAGCAACTGCTTGTCGACTACATTAAGGGCATCCACAACAAAATCATTATTTAGTGGTCCATTCATAGTACCAAAGTGGCTATGTAGTCAGTACAATTATCTTACTTTAACAAGCCTTTTGTGTGTTATTTATGGCCTTTTTTCATGAAGGCAATAAATGAGATTGATGACTCACTAATTGACGTCGTAGTTGTTCCAGAGAAGGATTGTTGGTGGGTTGAGTGAAGACGAGCAGCTCGTCGTCTTGCTGCTGGTCTCCTTGGCGACGCTGAAGATCTTTCTGCATCGAGACAGGCATCTGGGAGTGCAAAATGTGTCATTTCTCAGAAAAAAGAGCTTATTAGGTGTTGACAATGCGACTTTTTTTAACACAATCTCACCCTTTGGTTGCTGGTAGATTGCCAAGAGTTGGCGCCAATTCTCGGTTGCCGCCAGCCGCCCCGTGAGCCCATCTGATCAAGAAGAAAGTCGTCAGAAGGAGCGACAACAACAAGCATTAGCTATAACACTTTCTATTATAAATGTGTTTTAATTCGTAGTATAGGGGATTATTGCCTTCGAGGTGTCAAAAAAAGTGACAGTGTCGACTTTTCTCGACACTTTCCTCAGTACTTACCAACAAATTCTGGCTCCAAATCACAATTTACAAGATGTATAGTACTTTGTAGTGACTGCCCTACCTACAATGTACGGTAGATCGATTTTTGTTATTTATCAAAGAGTTTTGTTTTGAGGTTTTTTGTTTGTTTATAATGTCAACTTTGAACAGGTCCACCCACTCGACTGGAGCTTAAGACGTCGATTGCCTTCCGAGGTCCTTATGCACTGTCAGCCAGACTCCTGTGATTGCTCAGGCATAAAACGAGCCCTCACACTTAACCTAACACTAAAAAGAATTCCGAATAAAAGTGAATAATGTACGTCATGAATCAATATCACATATAAGTAATAACATTTCGTACATACAAGTGTTACATAAAAGTGCCTGATGTACTGTACGAACTGCTTGTTAGAAGGTCTCCTTTGATTACTGTACATTACTTAGATTAATACTTGTGTTTAATACGTAAGTAGCTTTTGAGGCGTTCCAGTACTAAAATTTGGCTTTAGGGTGATTCTGATGAGTAGTAAGTACTAATAATTCTATTGTTCAGTGTTGTGGGCTGCTACTAATTGGAGCTTCGATATGATAATTGTGTGCTGGAGTCCCAAGTGTCCCTACTTCTTGCTGATCAGGCATCCCTGAGGGTCTCAAGAGAGGCAATCAAAGACTGCAGTCAAAGCCAACTGAGCTGAGAGATTCTCCTTTAAACAATAAACACTCCAAATGGTGACAGACATCATTATTATGACGTTTTTTGCATCATCAAAGTTTACATAGTTAGCTAATTTAAATAGTTATTCATTAAAGAGCGTTATTCATTATTGCTAAAATAACTTTTCATCTAGTGCTTGTTTTGTGTCCTTAATTAAAAGTCTTTTTGTCTAAAAGAAGTATCATATTGGAGGTTGGCAAAAAGAAGTGCTTGTTAGTGCTTGTCTGCATTATTGTTAAGTTCACAATCCTGTTCATCATTAGTTATCATGAGTGATTCCATCTCATTAGTGTAGTACGTAGTTGTGGAAGTCGCAAAGTTGTTTGTTTGTTTGTTGCCTCGGCAAATTGCTTAATTAATTCTCGGCCAAGAAGCTAATTGGCTTTCTTTACACTAGCACTCAACTGTTAAATGTGTGGTTTTCCAATTTGTTGTGGATTCATTGCATTTGGGTGGCCGCAATTTGTCTCGGTTCACTCAGCCTAATTGGGGTCAACTTAAAGGCTCTAAAGTGAGTTCAGAGTGAGTCAAGTTTGCTTTCTATTACACGTCCAAGCCATTTCTCAGACCATCTCGCAAATTAGGACACAATCCACGTATTCGGACTCCATTTGGACCCCAAGTTCTGTACGTGGCTGAGGGTTTCGACAAAGTTCAGAGACATCATGAAGATCATGTTTACTGTGTGAAGAAAGCTGCTCAAAGAAACTCTGCTTCCTTTGAGACTTAAAGCAACTTCCAAAGTTCTACTCCTATTTTGTGTACACTTTATTGTGTTGCTACAAACACTTAGATAGAAAGCAGTTTACGTACTACGTATATTATGTGATGTGTGTCCATTTCCTTCTACTTTACCTTCGTTTTGAAGTGTCTTTATTGGATCTCTAGGGTCTCAATGGCAAAGGGCCCCAAGTACTCAGCTTTCAAGTGGAGCCAGATATTCATTGCTGTCGATATGAGATGCTATATAGGAGATCTCACGATTCATTCTTTCTATGACATTGTAAATATTTCTACTATTATTTACTTTAGTAAGTCATACATATACGTATAGTGCCTAGAATGCAAAAAGAATCTTTGTTGGTTATTCATTCAAGTGGGTTGAAATCACTCAGCTACGCACTAAAGCAGCTTTTCGGAGAGGTCAGTCAACATAAAAGTTCTCTCATTACAGAGGAAGTAGAATTTACTGTAAGGAAAAACTACCTATTTAGACATATAGAAGTTCCTTTTGACTTCATTTGGACTAAAGAAGCTATTACTTTATGAAGAAAGACTTTGTACTTTCAGCAAGTCCCTTTTCTAGACAAGAGTAAACAATAAATGGGACTGACTCTCTTTACTCTCTTAAAAGCTCGTCTCTTATTCAGACAAAGCTTATCTTTCATAATAAAACATAAGGGGATAAGATAATGAGATAATGTTTTAAAGTCATTCTTAATAAATGTTGGTTTTTTAAAGATGTTTATAAAGGTTCTTTTGACCCACTTAACATTTAACATAACAATCATAATATACGGAGCTCTATTATGGTATAGGATTACTGGGGCACACAATAAACAACGAAAAGTTGCATTTCCAATATAACTTTAGTATGTACCTTCGTTAGTTATGTACTGGATAAGACGCAGAAAATACATGTTACATTTAGATTCTCTCAAAAGTTTCAAGAAAAATGCGTTACATAGAAGGGAATGATGAATGGGGCCATTCGAGATTCGGGGACATGATTGAAGAGATTTTTTCTGGATGTTTTTGTTAATCACGAAACCAGATTAAAGTTCAATCAACATCGATTTGGCATTTGTGATGCAGGAATCGATCAGGAATAACAAATTCAAGTCGTTTTTCAGACGATGTCAGGGAAAAAGGGTTTCTCAATCGTTTGTCCGCCAACAATACGTACAGCTAACATTAGTACAACATTCAACTATCATGATGAGAAAAATTTTAGAAAGAGATCATTTCAACAAAGTGCTACAACACACCTTTGCGCTTAGTAAATACTGCACCAATCCATTAATAAAGACAGTAAGAAAGTTCCTTTCTTACTGTTACATGTTCCATATAATACGTAGTTAAAGGTGCAAGAGTCAATGATAAACGTAAAAGAAGGTGACAATAATAAAGATTGTAAAGCAAAAACATCTTATTTATCTAAACTTTATTTAAAGTATAAATAAATACATTATTATAATAGGAAGTTTTTTTTTGTGGCTTGGAAGTGACTTCTTCCTTGGAGCTGCCTCTGTCATTAGTGAAGATGGATTAGGCGCAAGATTGGCTTGGCTTCGCGACTTAGACCTCGGAGTCGCGTTGCTGGAAGTGTTGTTGCAGTCCTTGCACATGCTGGAGCTGAAGTTGCTGAAGTTGTTGTTGATGGAGTTGTTGTTGGTGGAGTTGTTGTTGGTGGAGTTGTTGTTGGTGCAGTTGTTGTTGCCTGGCTCTCTTGTGGGCGGCTGCGACGTGTCTTTGGGCCTCCTCCTCGAGGGCCTCGTCGAAGGAGGTCTTGCCGGGGGGCACGTTGCCGCACTGCGGACACACGTCCTGGTAGCAGGCCATCTCACCCATCTCGATGAGGCGGCAGTTGAGGCAGGGCAGCTGCTCCTTGTCGTCGTCGCGGAAGAGGCGGTTGGACACGGCCACGGAGTAGGCCGGCCGCTCCGTCGCCGGCGTCTCCTTCTTGCACAAGCGCCACACGCCGCACAGCAGCGCCAGCGACACCGTGGCCACGCAGAACACAATCACCCACACGATCGCCATCACATCCAATCAAACACTCAAGCTTATTCAATCACTTGATTGATAAACCAATCACTTGATATCAATCAATCACTTGATATCAACTGATCAATCACTTGGTCTATCAATCAATCACTTGGCTCATCAATTGATAGCTAGTGCTTATCATAAATGAACTTGATGATGATCCTGTTCTTGATGCAGGCCACTTAAAGAGAGTTTGTAGTGACGATTTTCTTACTACTCTGGTAAGTAAAAAGTCAATTATTAAGAATAGTTAGTTGTGCTTAACACTGGACTGGAGTAAGTAGTATTGTGACGTGATGTTATCAATGTCCAATATTTGGCTCTTGCACCAATCACCTTGCTTAATATAATTATAGTAGACTGCTTTGGACGCCTTTCTTCTCCTTGTCAATTGTTTACAATGTTTGCAATACGTTTCATTACTTGCTGAAATAAGATTATTAGTAATCTTGACTTAAGAGTAAGGTCTTTCACTTTTGTTATATTATTCTGCTGCAATAAGTGTTTAGGAGATCCACTGGGATTCGAGCAAACTTCAAGGAGTGAAAGTCAGACTACGTACTTTATAGTGGTGTTAAAACTTATGTATTTTATATAAATTTCCATATTCAAAAATTATATAAGATGAATACTAACGAAGTTTCTAGTAAGAAATAAGAAGTTTTCATCTTTTCTTGGCCTGGCAGAAAACTAGCCCTGGGGCCAAGGAACAACGAACGAGCTCGTTCGTTGTCGGAGCAACCTTTGAGTCACACAACTTGGAGACCATAACAGAACTTATACAATGTAGCTACATAATATAATACATAAATATGTATTGTACTTACATTGTCTTAAAAGTGGCTCTCTTCTAGACTGACATAAAGGTTAAAGAGCAAACTTTGTCCTTAGGCCAATAATCGTCCCCATTTATTGCACTTTGAAATAACTCAGCAAAAGGGAACCAATGTTCACTACACACAATATGTAGTTAGACATTAAAGGGACTCTTTGGGACCTCTATAAATGAAGGAATATGGATGAGAGCGACTTGCTCAAGTCCAAATACCGAACGTACTTACAACTCCTCCTTTAGTAAATATATTACTTATACTGTGTATATTTACTGTAATGGTAATGGCGATAAGAAGAGGTAAAGTAATGTGTGGTCTCTGCTTTCTTCTTGCATTAGGAGTTCTGGATGACAGCCGTGATGGAGAGGGCGCACGCGAACGTGTTGCCCATTCTCGTCCTGACCATGCATTACTCTGAGAACTTGCTCTCCTCAACAATGAGGCCGAAGACAGCAGCAAATTGTACAGCTAATATGTACTTCCTTGTAATGAGAGTGACCCTCATTCCACTGGCTCTTGGTGCCAAGGCGTCAGTTATTTCCTGAGGGAAATTAACAACCAACACCAACTAGTTGTTACCACAATAATGCTAAGTACTTCTTATTATATAGGAGTGGCTCTATATTGGCCCTAAGTTGTTTTGTTTAGTTGGTCTCTGTGGAAATGAGCTACATTTATGAGCAATGCTTGAGTTGATTGTTGCTTGGGCTAGTCATGAAGAAGGGATTTCTTGGCCTTCATTAAGAGTGCAATATTGCTCTATAATGCCTGCTTTTAAAGAGGAGCCCAATAATGGAGGAGGAAGGAAAGAAATATCGACAATGTAGTCTTGAAAGGGTCAGTGAGAAGTGCATTGGGCAAAGGTGGAAATTGCATTGCTGCAGAATTGCGAGAATTGTCAATAGAAATGTATTCTTGCTGAACTTGCAGTTTAGTAGCGAGTCTCTGAAATGACAGATATTGCAGTGCCATTTCTCACACCATGTCATAACTCGTATCTACGTAGTAAGTACTTTTACGTACATTTTGCGAAGGATTTCGCATTTTGTGATCCCTTGGGAGTGCACAAAGAACTCTGGTGATGGATGAAACGCACTAGCAACCACTGCAGTTATGGAACAACCAATATAGGAAAATCTAAGGGAGTCCTTTAAAGTGGCCCATATTTTTCGATAAATGGCAAGAAATAACGCACTCACATTGATTGTCAGCTGTGGATGAGATGCCAATGAAAAATGGGAGAAGGGCCAAAAGCAGCCGTCTTTCCATCTTAAAAAAAAATGAAAGAAGAGAAAAAAATCCCTTAAAGATGAAAAATGTTAGAATCTCCAAGATATTTTTCCTTGTGGCTAGGTGAAAGTCTTTTTAAGTACGAGTAAAGGTGGATAATGTCGACCAGAGTGATAGATGAGGCTCTGGCATGGCCAGACTCAGAGCAAACAAGCTCTACATAAGTGTAGTAAGTACTCAGATCACTAAGAAAGACTCTTTTTTACCCAATACGGGAAATTCAATGTACTAAAGTCCTTTCTTAAGAGTCTACCAATCATATCATCCATTATGCAAAGCCCTTCCTTCTTATCTGCAGCCAAAGATTCTGAAATGAGTCTGTTCTGAATGGCAATTGAATAAAGGAGATTGGGCAAACAATGAGATTTATCGGGCACAAAAAGAAAAGAGGTCGTCTCAATGGACTGACACCTCTCAATAACATCATATTGTGACCTACTGTACATACTCTCATTTACTAATATATTAAAAGGAAAGAGTGCTTTTTTACTTTTATTAATAACCTTTTTAACCACTGCTGGCCTGAGTGAGATATCGGACTCACTTGACCGTGCCTAATTCCGTTATTGAGTGAGAGCTTGTTGTGCTCTCGCTCACTCAACTTTTCCCATTACCCCTCTACATTCCGGACACACAAAAAAGAGACAAAAGGTGTGTTTTTTTCATAGGAACGTATAAAAGTACTTTTGGCAGTCTTTGCCTTCAAAACACTTTTATCATTTGCCACTGCCAAAAAAAACAAACTTTTACCTCACCGCAAACTAACTAATACTGATTGAGATGTAACATGGGGCTCGAAGCGACTATAAAGTTAGGTAATCTTGAAAGACTTTTTTTCTCACTCCTTTTATACTGAACTCGGTTTTTTTTGCTCTACAAAAGGCGGTACATATAAAGTGAGAAGATGTGAGGGCTGCATGAAAGGAGGATGGCTGTGGCTCTCAGATTGACTGAATCAACCGAGCTTCAAAGACTTGCTTGCTTGACGTCAAAGCCACCAGCGATTTGCATTGCTAACTTTGACTACGAACTGCTAACCGGGAACAACGCAAAAACGTACCTACTTAACAAAAGAGAACATTACCAATACTAGTAAAATAGAGAGAGTACAAATTTACTACTATTACTGGCACAAAGGCAAATTGTATATTTACTTTGAAACAACGTACTTCTACTTGAATCTACTGGGGACAAAAGTTGGAGCCAAGACTCTGAGAAGGATGGATGGACACGTGAAGTGAATTCTTGATGAATGTCTCCAAATAATGGCTCTGGCAAATAGAAACCAAACCAAAAACCTTTATTTCGTGCCCTTTAAATATATATTTTTTTTTATTTTTATTTTTTTATTCTTTTTAAAAAAAGACAAATATTAAATATATACATATTCTCACTTCAAAGTTAGTTACTTATATATATTTAGTCTTAAAACCAAAAATATGTACTGTTATTACTGTCTTTAATAATATGACTTTGTGTTTGCAGTCTGTCTTTCGCTCCTTAATTCTTCCTCCGTCGATTCGATTGAAACTCAGATATCAATTTTTTGCAGTTTTCTCCTCTTTTTTTGAGTTTTTCCGTCCCGAAAACGCGAATTTTTGAACCCAAGCGAGTCGTGCGAGCTTCGGGCAGAGACTGATGGCGGGGAGAGTTGCTCCCAAGAGACGACTGAGGTGAGTCTGGGACCAGAGAAAGCCAGCCACACAAAAACGTCCTTCTAATACCCTACATACATGTAATATTAATGTACTAGTAAATAAATTGCAATGTATGAACAACAACATTGCTTGTCTGTAAGCAAAAGCCAATAAAAGCAAGCCGTTGTTGCGACTGTTGTCGACTGTGAAAGGCGATTCTCTCATGCATTCTTTGTGGCCAACATTATTGCATGCATGCTTTTTTCCAAGATCAATTTGGCCTCACTTCAACGTTGTCGAGGCACAATTTAGAAATTTGTGGTAAACAGTCCCGTTGCCTTTGTTATGGTGCTTCGTGGTGGTCGGTTTCCGGAGAGGATCACTAGGAGCTTTCCACCCAGGCCAGGAGTTCGGAGGAAAACATTAGAGCACCAACAAAACATTTTCACAATACATATAGTGAAACAGTGAATAAAAGCATTTTGTTAGTGCATAAAAGTGATATTAGTTCATCATTTCGGGGGAAACGAGGTCCCCCTCTCTAATTGAGAGCCACTTTGCCTAATAGCACCGCCACAACTCCACTTAATAAGCTCCTCCAAGAACTCAAATTTATGCCTGAGAGAAAAAAAAACAGATTTACGAAGGTAGCTTTATACAGGTACTTTAGGAAATAATCACTCCTTAACTCCATATAAATACAAAACTACTAATTAATAAAGAAGAATGAGTAAGTCTTTATATTGCCTTTCTGCATAATAGGTATACCTATATTAGTCTGAGGTGTCAGTGGTGTTTCTTGGGGACGCATTTAATATAGACTATTGTGTTGCCAAAAGTTAGACAAAAGTTGAGTGAAGTGGAGTGAGAAGTAAAGAGTGTCTCTCACCTTGGTCTATCAGGTTGCCGAAGTTGACCCTCTCGTGGCTGCTCGTCTTGTTGTTGTTGTGGATCGTGCTGAAGTGGAAAGCAGTCTTCTCTGCTTTCGCATCGATCGGTTGAGGCGCCCCCCATTTGTTCAGGGCTCGTTTCGAAGTCTGCCATAGATCCTTGGAGATTGGACATCGGAGACTTCTTGGCGTGACCGCATACTGCACTGACTACGAGCCAGATGGGAATTGAGGTCCATTCCGAGGCCATTGAAGAGAGATTTCGATCCATCGGCTTAATATCCATTGTGGAAAGTCTTTACAAACGTGTCCTTAGATCTTTCGATGAGAATTTCATGCCTCGCACCAATTCCTTTCAACTTTAGTGGAAGCAAGCCATTGCTAAGACACCGACCATCTCCTGAAAAAACTCTTACCAACTCCAATTTACCAATGTAGTGCTTCTCGGAAACGGAGGAAACTTTGGGCCACAGTGCGTTAGAGGAGATCACAGACACTTTAACTTTGTGGACGGCAACAAACGCGCACACGTTCAAAAGATCCAAAAACTAACGCCCAACGAAAACTTGAACGACCTATTAGTACGAGTAGCACATTCGATAAATCATTTCATCAATTATCTTGATATCGTAGATATTCATGAGCTGTAATGATGATAGAGTGATGTATCTTATTGCTTGTCTATGTAGTATAAACGCTCGTACGTATGGTTGTTCGAAAAAAGATAGACATGGAGAAAACTTAATAGCATTGAAGCTAGGATAGAAATCGGTGAAGAGCCAAGAAGGAAAAGAAAAGGTGACAGAGTCATTAACACCTTGTGAAACACCGAAACAGCATCGCAGTTCCCATTGATGAACGACAACTGTTGCGCCAAGTATCAAATGCTCTTAAACTGAAAAGTTTGGGACTCTGATCTAGCTCGTTCACTTTAGAGTCTACTTAGTAACTTGAACATCCTTTACAGCGTGTAGACTCATCTCGACCGACTGCTCGTCTTGTGCCTCGTCATCTGCACCATTCTTACGACCATTCACGACGATTGAAGGGACCTTGGCACGGCCCACATGACGAACGACCTGCAGGCAAATTGGTAAAATTAACATGAGAAAGTACTGTAGAATGTGCTTTTGTAGAGGTTCTAAAAACTCCTTGACTTTGGTAAAAAACTAAAGTGAAGACAAGTAATTAATTACTGAAGCTAATAACCTGAGGCGAATTCTTGTTGCGAAGAGAAAGAGGACTGGCCTGCTCTCGAACTTCGACGGCGACCTTTGGTGATTGATATTGCTTCTCAGGCAGCTCGGAATACTTCAATGACGATGCTTTCTGTTCTTTCTCTGGTTGTTGGGATTTGCCACTCGTCTTGTCCCAGGCGTCTATCAATTGGCGTGGGCCTTTTTTCATCTATTTAAGTCAACCAACAAGAAAAGCCGAGTCATTAATAGAAAGATTTATCAAAAAATTAAAAATGCCCAAAACTTTACACGTAGACAAATAAAGGTGTCAAAAAGTAACTGAAAGAAACTAAAAGAACCATTAAACAAATCACCTGTCCTTTATGAGATCTTAGAGCAACCGGCCGATCATGAATGTACTGTGCAACGGGCGAGATGATTTTTCTGCCGTAGATTGAACTCGGTGCTCTCATCTTCATCTGTGAGCAACAACATAAAAAGCAATGAAGTCAGATAGTTACGTTGAAGTCATTAAACCTTCTAAGTCTGGTGCGTGTGGTGCACCAGTGCAGCTTAGGGCACAGACTAAAAAGGCTTTCACTAATAGTACACTCAAAATTACGTAGTTTGTAGTGTGTACAAAACTAAAAAGTGGATAATAGTCGTACAAAGCTTGAGATGAGCAAACTCTTTGCACCAAACGACCAACCACATACAGGTGTCACCTTCTCTTGTTACAATTATTATCAAAAATCTTTTTCTACATATATACTAGGTGCAGTAAACTAACTATTTCCCGCGTTACCTTTCTCTGTAAAGCGTCGATGTCATCTTTAGGTGACATGTATTTGCAACATATGCTTGCTTCACGCACTTTCAGCGTCACTGGGTCCTTTTTGGGTGAAGCCCTTCGCTTGGATGCCGCCGTGGGACGCAGATAAGAAGGAATTTCGGGTGTGCGCAATCCTTTAAGGAAGCGATCGTTCCGTTGTTCCGGCGACACCTCAAACCGACCGACCTGAGCCACAGCACCCAACTTTTTGCACGACTCACCAGGAGAACTTTGTTCCTTTTTGGTGCTGGTTGGCGTCTTCCGCCGAGCTTCCTTTTCGGCGACGTCGTTAGCTTCCACAGCTTCCGGTTCGGCGTTATTGTTATCGTCATTGTCTAGCGTTCCTCCCAACGCCAAAATGAGATCATCTTCGAGCATTTTCAGTGTCTCGGGTTGGGTTACTGAGCGCGGAGAGAACTTCTTTGTCTTGGATGGAGTGTGAGTCCGAGGTTTGGGAGTCGGCGAAGCAATAACGACCTCGGATTTCTCTTGAACCTCAAGCACGACATCCACTTGCGGTTCAGCGACGACCTCATCCAGCGTTTGCTGCTGCCTCTCGGCTTCGGCTAAGAAATGCAATTGAGATTAGAAAATTTGGGTTTATTCAAAATTGTTCCCATAAATTCCTGTGTATTGAACAACAGCCTCACCTTCAAGTTCCTCTAAAGTCTTGGTGGGCACGTGATTGCGAATGTCTCGTTTGAGCTGCTTCTTCTCGTCCAGACTGAGGGCGTCCACCACGTCTTTGTAGTCGGCGCCGAACTTCTCGTAAAGGATAATCTCGTCATTGGTGTTGTCGAACCACTGACTGGCGTTCAAGCTCGACACCGAATCCGCCGGCGAAGCCACCGAGAAGCCGCTCAAGGAGCTCTCATCTAGAAACAAAAACGACAACAATGACTTTCATGAAAGATACGTATGAAACAAAATACGAAGATGTTCGCACCCTTCTTCTGTTGTCTCTGGACCCGTTTCTTCCTTTCCTCAGTATCCACGTTGGTCGAAGTGGCGTAGACGCAGAGGCTCTCCATGTCGGCCAGAAAGACTTCGTCCACGGCGGCGGCAACGGCGGTGGCGCCCTGCTGCACCGGCGACTCGAAGAACGCGTTGGGCGAGAAGTTCTCGTCCCTGTCCGAGGACTGCGACTCCGTCGTCTTGTACGAGGACGCGGCAGCTCGCCATTGCTCGAAGCGATTGTGGTAGTCGTCCGACTGCTTCTTCGCCTCGGTGCTCGTCTTGTCGAACACGGTGTCGGCCAACACGTCGAAGTCCCTGGCCACGCGCACCTCCGGCAACGGCGTCTCCAGCAGCTGCTGCGTGCTGTCCAACACCGACTCCTGCGAGGCCATCGCCAACAAGTCCAACTTGCTCTGCACACTAGACGCTTCTTTCACTGCCTGAACACGGCCGCCGTTGACGAAGACTGAGGGCGGCCGGCGGCGGACGGGCAGAATGGCGAGAGTTTTGGCGGTTGAAATTGCGGCGGAGGGCGAGAGATTGACCCCAGAGAGGATGCCAACTCAAGGCCAGGTAGCGAGAGAATGCCAACCCTTTTCGA
>JAOXNJ010033217.1:0-13126 GCA_028566655.1 Metis holothuriae
ACAAAAAAAGCCAAAACAGTCTGCCATTGGACAAAATCCGATTGCAAAGCCACAGCACCCTGCAATTCCAAATTTGGGTCCAGTGTCCGGGATCCAGTCGCAAAAAAATCGAACTGCCGTCTCTGGTCTATCGCTATATCGGAGTTACCATCCTCGATTCGAGGCGCTAGGACTTGACCCAATGAAAACCCTCCTTCTACGACCTCCGTGATAACATAGGCCGATAAACTCAAACTCGGAGCCCCTCCTCGGATATTGACCGAAGTAAGCTGTGGATCATTGTGTACAATCTGCCCGTCAGAGTACTCCCCATCGACGGCTCGAAACTTGGAACCGTCAATATCGAGTTGCTGCCAGCCCGCCGAGATACCGGCGCTCCACAGCCCAAAGCTTGTTTCCTGGACATAGTTATAACTCAATTGAAACTCGAGACTTTCTTGCACACCTATTTGATCACGAGACAGAGAGAGCCCTATCGCCCCGTGCCACTTGTACATGGGCAAATGAGCCGTCACCTCTTGGCTTTCTGGCTGACCAGGAAAAGTACTCCATTGGTTGCGCCAGATGCCGCTGACATACACACTACCCTCAAGACCTCCATAAGCCGCGATCTGAGCATAAGGATTGAATACCGACTGCGAGAACTGAGGTGCCTGTTGCCCTGAGAGTCCTCCCCAGACCAAGCCAAGCGCAAAGAAGCACAGCCAGTAGCGACATTGATCTCCTTTCATTGGCTAAATATAGATAAAAACACCGACTCCCCCACATTGAGATTTTATGTATGAGTGTTAACACAGCACCACTGCGATTCAACCTCTGTCCAAGCGGTACAGGATGTTTAATTGTATGCTTCTCTGGCTTTCGCCAAAAAAATGATGAGAAAAAAGATTGTCAAGATCACAGAATGAGAGCTTTCGCAAAAAGAAAAGAAATCACTTGATAAGAGCCGTGTTTTTGGCCGAAAGGCCTCTAAAGCTCTAGGGTCAATCCATCCCAAGCAGGCAAGACCCCCGGAGGTAGGCGATCTTCAATCTCTCCAAATCGTCCAAAGTCGTGACTTATATGAGTGAGGAACGTCCGCTTCGGTTGCACTCGGGAGATAAGATCCAGAGCTAAATCTAGGTGCATGTGGCTGTGATGTTCTCTCAGTCTCAAGCAATCCAATATCAATACGTCCAAGTCTCTCAGAAAATCCATAGAGGACTCAGGAATGGACTTGGCATCCGTCACATAGGCAAATCGTCCAGCCCGCAAAGCACTGATGGGAAGTGTCCCGTGCATCACCTTGAAGCACTGAATCCTGAGGCTACCGAGACTCATCTCATCTTCAAATCCCACTGTGTGCAAATCATACCTCGGAGCTCCCGGATAGGGATTGGCCTCAAAGGCATAAGCAAATCTCTGCTGGACAGCCGTCAGAACGCGCTCGATGGCATAGATAGGAAGCGGTCTCCTTTGCATGAACATGAAAGGCCGCAAATCATCCATACCGATAATGTGATCTGTGTGCTCGTGGGTGAGAAACACGGCATCCACATGCCGAATGTCATGGGTCAACATCTGTTGTCTCAGATCGGGCCCAGCATCCACAAGTAGAGTCGTCTCACCCTCTTGAAGCAATATAGAACTTCGTAAGCGCCGATCTCGCGGATCTGTCGACAAGCAGACAGGACAGTCACACCCTATCACTGGAATGCCCTGAGAAGTACCTGTGCCGAGGACGGTGACCTTCACGACATCGATGCCTTGTGAAGGGGATCCAACTGTGACAGCCAATCCGATACCAAAGCCTGATCGCTCTTGGTGAGCTGGAGTTCATCCTGCAACTCCGCTAAGATCTGCAATAGCTTGTGATAGCGGCCTGCTCGGTCAAAGAACTTGTTGATCAATATCATCTTACGCTCTTTGATGAGGCAATATCCACTACGAAAATGTCCTTTCTCATAGCGCACCTTGAAGTGATGAGCTGCGAGGAAAGTCTCCAATTTTTTAAGTTTACTCGCCGATACCTTCATTTGTGTTTTTTGATGGAAGACCACACTTAATGCCCTATCTTCGTTGTAAAGAAAGGAATATTTCCCGAATACAAGCTCAAATGACAACATCATGCTTTCTATCCCAACGAGTGTAGCAATCTCTAGATATTCTGCAGCTCTGAGACGGACGATATTATCTATTTTTTTATTCTGTCCATGGGCTGTAGACGAGCTCAGTGCGCAAACCGAGATCTTTGGGGCTGCTCTAGTGGGGGGCTTCAACGCTGCACAGATAGATGGTGATCAGAGCGCTGGCTACAATAAAATCGGCTTTACTGCCGGGGTGGTGGGCATCACCAATCTATCAGAGATGCTAGAGCTCAATATCGAATTGCTCTACTCTCAGCGCGGCAGTCGTAACGAATTTCTATCCGCTGATACGGACAACTTTGTGATCTCCTTGGATTACTTTGAGATTCCTGTTCTCCTCAAGATCAAAGACTGGGAATACACAGACGAACAAGGGACCTATCGCAAAGTACAATTCCATGCAGGGCTCAGTTATTCGCGTTTGATCAGATCTACTGTGGGTGATGGGCTGTCTATGATCGTTACCAATGAGTTCAAAGACAATGACATCTCGTGGGCCGTGGGAGGTGGTTTTCAGATTTCCCGAAAATTGGGAGTAGCTCTGCGCTACACACGAAGCTTTGGTGACATTATAGAACTCGAGAATAGACCCTTCCAATCTTATTTCTTGACCTTCAGAGCCGAATACCGACTCTAGATTCTATCTGTAGAAAAACAACAACCGAATATGAGATTCCTTAGTTCTCAATGCTGCATCTTCAAGGACTTTGGTCCAAAAGTCCTCAAATTATCCAGTGTACTGATGCTCATGGCACTCATGGTGTCGAGCTGTGCATCGGAGAACAAAAACAAAGACTCAAAAATAGCGGACAAGGAGACATCTGAGCAGTCTGCGGGATCTCCCACCTCGGAATCAAAAAAACAAATCGAGAAATACTACCCGAGATTCACCTCAGCCCAAAAACAGGAACTCATGGCCAAGGCAAATGGTGGAGACTTGGTGTTCTCAGACTATGGGATCTCTATGGGCATCCCCAGCAACAACGGAGCTAAAGGCTTTATCAACTTCATCGTGCCTGATAGAGATATTGCCCTTTCGGATTGCGCTCCTGACATCAGCTTGTATCTCAATGATGCCATGGGCAACGACCTAGGAGAGTTCTTTATCTTCTTCGAAGGGGACTGTCATCACGTAGGGAAAGTAGAGAATGGTAAGATCACTCAAGCCGCTGACCTGGCCCCAGAGGCGCTTGAGTTTTTCAGCAACATGGTCTTGAATTACAAGAAACAAACTGGACAGCAATAAGAAACTCTGTTCTTATCTGGCCGCTGCAAGACTCACCTATACATTAATCCGTAAGTCGGAGTTTCCGAATTGGTTTATTTTTGTAGAAACTAATTTTTAGGCTTGCTTAAAAATGGACTTGCTAGATATATTGAGACAGGAATGGGCCATGAGGGCCCTGCTCGCGTCGATAATGATCGGTACCATCTGTGGGATCTTGGGTACCTTCATAGTACTACGCAACATGAGTCTCATCGGTGATGCCCTGTCTCATGCCGTCCTTCCTGGAGTGGTTGTAGCTTTTATTTTTTTCGGACAGAATTCCTTGGCATTGTTTTTGGGAGCAGCTTTGGCTGGCCTACTCACCTCTGCTGGGATCACCTGGATTCAAAACAATGCTCATACCAAGAGCGATGCCGCCATAGGGATTGTGTTCATCACCATGTTTAGTCTCGGGGTCATAGGCATCTCGGCCCAAAACTCCAAAGAAGGCGTCCACCTGGATCTCAAGGATTTTCTTTTGGGCAGTATTATTGGCGTGTCTCCCGCAGATTTGGAGCTCACCTTTTTTATATTGCTCTTGGTCTTGGGGAGTGTGATACTGCTCTATAGATCTATGCTTCTCTCTACATTCCAAGAGAACATGGCTCGCGTCATGGGTGTGTCGGTGAGTTTCATCCACTATTATCTCATGTTGTTGTTGAGTTTTGCTGTAGTGGCTTCCTTGCGCACGGTTGGGGTTATCTTGGTGCTCGCTATGTTGGTGACGCCGGCCTCCACTGCCCTGTTGTTGAGTCATAGGCTGAGGTGGGTCTTGGTATGGAGTGCTGCGATAGGAATATCGTCAGCTGTGGGTGGCATGATCATGGCTATATATATGGACCTACCCCCTGGTGCCGCTATGGCTGTACTTGCTGCAATATTCTATGGTCTTGCCGTTATCTTCGCTCCTCGACGAGGTAAGCTCTTCCAATGGCTGAGGCAGAGACAAGTACGACAGAAGATACTCGAGGAGGATATCCTCAAGGCTACATTGAAACTCGGAGGGCAAGCAGATATACAGGCCGTATCAGATCGATTAGAGATATCGGTATCTAGGCTAACAAAGGTGGCGCAGAGACTCCTGCGTCAGGATCGCATAGCGGGCAGTAGCGAAAGGTGGTCTTTGACGGCTACTGGCGAGTCCAAAGCATATGATCTCCTGCGGGCTCATCGGTTGTGGGAGCGCTATCTTGTAGATAAAATGGGCCTCAAAGAAGATCAGATTCATGATGAAGCGGAAGAACTTGAACACAGTCTCTCCGAAGAGATTCTAGATGAGGTCGATGCCGCACTCGGATATCCACATGAGGATCCCCATGGCAGTCCCATCCCACCCTCTGCTTTGCGCAAAAACGGAATTAGAGATGCCATAGACTCACTCGCGGCAGGTCAAAAACTCGTCATAGCCCCCAACCAGTACAGCAACAAAGTCATTGAATTCTTGTGGAATCACGGTCTCCAAGCCGGAGATACAGTCGCTATCCTCGAAAAGAAGGACGATAGTCTCCTCCTGCGAACTACAAGGGATCAGACGATAGAAGTAAGCAGACCACTACTGCGCCAACTGCGCTATGAATCGACGTCTTCCTATTCCTAGGCTAAGACGGGTTCTGGTCTCCCATCTGATTTTCATCTCTCAGTTTCTTGAAGACTTCTTGAAGGTGATACATCTCATCGAGGGTATCATCGAGATACAAGCGAATGTCAGGAACACGTCGCATGTGCGTACGCAAGCGTTGTGCTAATCGTTGACGGAGAAGTCTATACTCATGCTCCAGTTCTAGCAAGACTGCTTGTTTGTTGTCGGTATTGAATACACTCAGATATATTTTGGCTAGGCCCAAATCGGATGACATCAACACATTGGTCACAGTAACCAAGACCTCTGTTCCATAGATGTAGGAGCCTTCTTGCTGCAGGACGACAGAGAAATGCCTCTTGACTGTCTCCCCTATTTGTTTTTGGCGTATTGATTGTTTCATAGTTGCGTCATTGTAATGAGAGCGTCGCCAGCATCTAATTTGTTGTGCATGCTCGCTTTTTCTGATTTTGGGTAGTTGTGGATTACCTTTGAAACAGTTGTAGCGAAAAACAACAAAAGGGTGCGACTTGTTCGGAACCATGCAAGGACAAGATAGCCTCTGACATTAAAAACATCCAAGATTGTACGCATATCTCGATAAACCCATAGAGTATCTCAAAGGCGTAGGCCCTGCCAAGGCAGCTCTGTTCCAGAAGGAGCTGGGCTTGTTTCGCTATGGAGATCTATTGCGTGCCTTCCCCTTTCGGTATGTTGATAGGACCGAAATAATGAAAATATCCGACATCAAAGGAGATGCTGAACCTGTCCAGCTACGTGGACGCATTAGGTCGACCTCCATAGAAGGAGCTGGGCGAAAAAAAAGACTGATAGCCGAGCTCAGTGATGGCAGTGGCTCCATTGAGATGGTCTGGTTTCGTGGGATACGCTGGATAGAGAAGATACTCAACTACGAAGACGAATTTGTCGTCTATGGCAAGACACAGTTCTTCAATAACAGCGTCAACCTCCCCCATCCAGAGATCGATACTTATCATGAATTCAAGAAAAACCGTAAGGCCAGCCTTCTACCTGTATACGAGAGTACGGCCAAGTTGGTCGCCCAAGGCATCCAAGCTCGCCAACGGCAGCAGATGATTAGAGAGGTATTGCGTGGCATGCGTCCGACAGATCTACCAGAATCTCTCCCGCGCTGGTTGATAGAGCATCAGAATCTCCTGAGTAGAGTCCAAGCTTTGCGATGGATCCACCTCCCTCCCGATGCTCAATCTCTAGAACAAGCGCGCCAAAGGCTCAAGTTTGAAGAACTATTCTATCTGCAACTCGGCTTACGCAAAAAGAACCAAGAGCGCAAAGGGACTCAAGCGGGATTGACAATGGAGGCTGTGGGAGATTTTTTTCACCGGTACTACACTGAAGTCCTTCCGTTCCGCTTGACGGCCGCCCAAGAGAGAGTCCTCCGAGAGATCCGAGCTGACCTCCAATCAGGCTATCAGATGAATCGTCTTCTCCAAGGCGATGTAGGCAGTGGCAAGACGGTCGTGGCGCTCATGACTTCGCTCTTAGCGATCGACAATGGCTATCAAGTCTGTCTCATGGCGCCAACAGAGATTCTGGCTCAGCAACATTATCAGTCTTTTGTTGAGGACTTTGGTCAGTTGGGGTTGGGAGTAGAATTTTTGAGCGGTAGCGTCCCACAATCTCGACGGAGGGAGATATTGGAGAATCTGTCCTCTGGCCAATCTGCACTACTTATTGGGACGCATGCGGTCTTGGAAGATCCAGTTGTTTTTCGGCGCTTGGGATTGGTGATTATCGATGAGCAACATCGGTTTGGTGTAGCCCAGAGGGCGCGTCTTTGGGCGAAAGCCCCCAATCAAAAGCCTCATGTCCTCGTCATGACAGCAACCCCTATACCTAGGACACTCGCCATGACCCTGTACGGTGATCTCGACGTGTCCATCATCGACGAGCTTCCCCCTGGCAGGAAACCTGTGACGACGGTCCATAGGACTGAAGCGCAGCGCGTCGAAGTCATCAATTTCTTGAAAGATCAGATCCACCAGGGACGCCAAGCCTATATCGTCTTTCCCTTGATCGAAGAAAGCGAAAAACTCGATCTCGAAAACCTCCAAGATGGCTATGAGAGGCTGCTGGAGAGTTTTCCACGCCCTCAATATCAAGTTGAAGTCATCCATGGAAGGATGAGTGCTCAGGACAAAGAGGCGGGCATGCAGAGATTCAAGCGTCGCAAAGCCGATATCCTAGTCTCCACTACGGTCATAGAAGTGGGGGTCAATGTACCCAATGCTTCGGTCATGGTCATCGAGAATGCAGAGCGATTCGGTCTGTCTCAGCTTCACCAATTGCGTGGTCGAGTGGGACGTGGGGCGGACCAGAGCTACTGTATCCTCATGAGCGGCTTCAAGCTCAGCCAAGAGGGCCGAAAACGCATATCAATCATGTGCAGCACCTCGGATGGATTTGAAATCGCCCGCGAAGACTTGCTACTCCGGGGACCTGGACGCATACATGGCACCCAACAGAGTGGAAAAGACATCACCGTCATGGCTGACCCGCATCAAGATCGCGAGCTCTTGCTGCATGTACGCAAAATCGTCGAGCTCATCCTCCAAAAGGATCCCAAACTTGAGCACCCCTCCAACATTGAACTCAAATCCTACCTGGATCAGAATAATCCGCATATCTATAACTGGAGTCAAATCAGCTGACACATCGGTCATCGTCGCGCACTCATGGACTCTGACTGGGCTTTGGTCCAAATACGGTGTCTGAAGAAACTCCTGACCCCTCGGTAGCATTTATGAATGTGAAAACAACGATATTCGTAACATGAAACGCAAATACAAACCTACTGGCTGTGCCAAATTTTTCTTGTTCCTCATCATCATCATACCCCTTGCCGTTGTAGGCGCTCTGCTCATCAGAGGCGAAGATCCTCGCGAGGAAATCCCGAAGTGGTTTGATGGTGAATCAAAAGAGATCCTCAAGAAAAAACCCAAAAAAGGTGGCTCTCCTCTCGAAAAACAAATTGACAATCTTGAGAAGGTCATCGACGCCAAGGACAAAGAAATCCAGAGCCTCCAACAGAGAATCAAAGAGCTAGAGTCTCAATAACTCTGGAGCCAATAGCTAGGGTTATACACTTATATTTCTCGCTAGTCAGAAAGATGACAATATTATAATCTTGCCTATCGTGTGGGATAGTATTTTTTGGATTACTTTGCAGTCAAAATAATATAAATCGGACGACATGGCAAGGATACTAGCAAATGATGGACTTCACCCCTCAGGTGTAGCATTACTCCAAGCGGCGGGACACACCGTATCTACAGACAAAGTAGCTCAGGAGGATCTCCAAGAACAACTCAACAACTGGGACGCCATCATCGTACGCAGTGCCACGCAGGTGAGGGCACAGCACTTCGACGCGAGTCCCAAGCTCCAAGTCGTCGTGCGTGCAGGTGTCGGAATGGACAATATTGATGTAGAATACGGTCGCTCTCGAGGAGTGCTTGTAACAAATACGCCTGAGGCTTCCAGTCGCTCTGTGGCTGAGCTGGCCATGGCACATCTACTCAGTATCGCTCGCAATCTTCACCACTCTCACAGTGAGATGCCCCGTACTGGTGCTCAAGAGTTCAAGAAGCTCAAGAAGGCATATTCGGCTGGTTTTGAACTAGAAGGTAAGACTATGGGGATTATAGGATTTGGGAGGATTGGTCAAGAGCTGGCACGCGTCAGCCTCGGCATGGGCATGCAGGTACTGGCGTATGATCTGATTCCAGAGCCTAGGATACTTGCCTTCCCTCATCAAGACTCTGAGGATCTCCAGATCACTATCCCTATATCGAAATTTGAGGATGTGCTAAGCATGTCGGATGTATTGAGTGTGCACGTTCCCTCCGCTGACAAGCCTATCTTAGGCAAGGAGGAGTTGGCACGCACCAAGCCAGGTGTGGTATTGATCAATACGGCACGTGGTGGCAGCATCGACGAGGACGCTCTCATCGAAGCCTTACATAGTGGACATGTGAGAGCAGCCGCGCTGGATGTCTTTGTCAATGAACCCAAGCCATCTACAGCATTGCTGGAGCATGAGAGCATCTCTTCAAGTCCTCACATAGGGGCGAGCACGGTGGAGGCTCAGAGCAAGATTGCCAAGTTGGCCGCCCAGAAGATCATCGATCATTTTGCGACTGTCGCCATCTAGCGGACGAGTAAGCGATCTCCAGATTGTATCTGGACCTGATCAAGGCGCTGCTGCTGCCCCAGAGTAGCTTGTGTACACTCCAAGATGAGAGTCCTCGTCTCTTGAGCTTACAATAGGTCGGCTTCTCTGAGTTCTTGCAGTATGTCTGCAGTTGTGACCTGATTGCTAAGCTCTACTTCAAACTCCTGATCAAGGTGCTCTATTCGTATCTCGATGAAAATCATCTCCACTACTGGCTGTGACTCGGGCTGAGAGGATTGTGTTTGGAGCTCCAGTATAACGCGCTGGAGTTTTTCATTCGTTGTTTGCAAAACCTGGTGCTGCTTGTGCGCCTGAGAGATTTGGTCTTCCAATTGACGTTGGCGTTCTTGGAGTTTTTGTATTGTCTGGGTGGCTTCACCGGCTATGATGGAGGCTATTTCTTCTTTGCGAAGGGTATCGATATGAGATCCCTCGAGGTCATGGAGTTTGGTCCTAGTGAGCTCTATCTGACGTCGCAAGTCACCATTTTCCTTTTGCAGTTCACGGTAGCTATTATTAAGTTCTTGCAGTTCTTTCTTAGCTTCACGATGCTGATCTTCTTGCTCTTGACTCTGGCTTTCTTGGAGCTGGGCCTGATGTTCTTTTTGGAGGCTCTCTATCTCGGACTCGTAGTATTTCTGCTGGTGAAGCAGAGAGTCTTGAGTTTCCTGGAGTTTCTGGGTGAGTTCTTGAATTGATTCTTGAGCACTTTGGACCATAGGCGAGGTCTCTAAGGCTTGTTGCATAAGGTGAGCGATCTGATCTTCGGCTTGTTTGAGTTCGCTCTTGATGGTCTTGTACTTGTCTTTGCAGTATTGATTCCGAGAGAGATCTTCTTTGACTTTTTGCTGATACTCGTGGAATTCTTCCTTGAGTTGTTGGTTTTCTTGATCTAGTTTTTGGGCCTTGGCATGCTGGGTTTTCCATTTTTGCTCTAGCACTTGGAGCTTACCTTTCCAGGCTTTTTCCTTTTCGTGGTAGGCAGATTCTAGATTGTTGAGCTCACAAATCTTGGTCTCAAGAATGTTGATCTTCTGAGAGGATTTGGAGATTTCCTTATGGGTGTCTTTGAGTTTTTGACTGGAGAGTCGGAGTTCAGCTTGAGTGACTTGAAGTTCCTTGGAGCCCTGCGATAGCTGACCTTTGAGTAACTTGATCTCTTGTAGGGCTTGTTGGTAGTCTTCGATGGCATTGTCTCTCTCCTCCTCAAGTGCTTTCCATCTGAGGTCATCAGAGCTGGGTGCTCTCTCACTGGCCTGACTGAGTTGCGCTACAAGTTGATCTCGAGCCTTCTGCAGTTTTTGGATTTCTTTTTTTCGGGCTTCCGCCAGAAGGGTCTGAGCCTCATGGTCTTCTTGCAGCTTTTGCTTCTCGGTCTGAAGTACGGAATTTTCTTGGTGGGCATCAAGTGTCTCTTGGCGACTCTGATTCACGGATTCCTCAAGGGAGATAATCTTTTGCCGAAAGGCCTCTACAGTCTTCTTTGCTTGCTGAAGCGATGCACTATCTCGTCGGCTCATCTCTTCCTGGGGGCCATCGTAAGATGAACTATCTTTGGCTTTGGCCCGAGATTTGATGACAATCTTGCTAGGGGCCTTGGAGTCAGAGCTAGGGGCCTTGGAGTCAGAATCGTCGGGAGAACTGTCTTTGGGACTAGACGGTTTTTTGTTGAATAGGTTTTTGAGCATGGCGCGGTATTGTGGTCATACAGTATATACCGTTGGGGTCTGGGTCGGTCACTGATATGATAAAGTTAGTGATCACAAATGTAATCGCCAAGATCAATCTGGTGTACTCTGTCTATGGTCCTTTGCTACGGACGGCGCCTAAGCTACTCTAATCGATAAGGTCGGCGAGAAGCTCTCTCGCCTGGAGCAACTGCTGCTCGGGGACTAAGATCCGGGGCGAAAAATGGTCATCAGGTATGATGTAGACGGACTGATTGGTGATCATGTACGGGATTTGTGCTTCAGTGAGCCTAGTAGAGATGATGGGTATCTCCACAGGACTGCGCACGACATAGACTATATTCCATTTTGTATTTTCCATATACCAAATATAGGAATTATTTTTGGGCGAAAGCCCTACTCGTCCTTATCAACCTCATAGCTCTCATCATATTTCATAACCAGATGAAAATAAAATGAGCGCGAGAATCTGAAAAAGAAATTGTGTGTCAGCACCGCAAAGGCTATAAGAATCAGAAACGCAGAATATACTTGCATCTGAAGTACAAAAACAAGTACCAGCGCCGCTCCCAGAAAAATAAAGGCCGTGACTATATACCCTAAGAACATGGACCCGTACCAGAATCCTGGCTCTGGCAGGTAGCTAAGCTTGCAGTGACTGCAGCCCTCGGGCATCTTGTAAGCAGTATTGATGCGCCACGGCTTGAAGAACAAGTCGCCGCGGCGACAGCGTGGGCATTTGAAAGCCATCAGCGATGATAGAAGACTCCGTGTTGACATGAAATGATGTTGTTGGCCTGGGACAAATATAGTTTCCTCGCCGCTTATCCAAAGCCTTGCAAATGGCTAATTTTGAATTCTACCTATGAGACATCAAGAAGACATCATCGCGCTATCAACCCCACCTGGTGCTGGGGCTATAGCGATCCTTCGCTTGACAGGTGCGACGGTAATAGAGAGAGTCGATGCATTCTGCTCGGCCCATCTCGAAGGCAAAAAAAGTCATCAGCTGGTCTATACCGACCTGATGGACCCTGACGGGCAAAAGATCGATGAATGTGTTCTTGCTCTGTACCGAGCTCCGCACTCATACACGACCGAAAACATTGTGGAAATAAACTGTCATGGAAGCTCCTATATCGTCCAACGTCTGATGACTCTGTTCTTGCAATCTGGCGTAAGGATGGCAGACCCTGGGGAATTCACCTTGCGAGCCTATCTGCACGGGCGGATGGATCTAGCTCAGGCAGAAGCTGTAGCGGATCTGATCGCTAGCGAGAGTGCAAGTCAACATGGCATGGCGATGCAGCAACTGAAGGGAGGTTTCTCTGACAAAATCAATGAACTAAGGGCTGATCTGATTCACTTTGCGAGTCTACTAGAATTGGAAAACGACTTTGGAGAGGAGGACGTGGAGTTTGCAGATCGGAATGACTTACACAAGAGTCTACTAGCCATCCAAGGCTATGTGCAGAAACTGGCTGATAGTTTTGCCCTAGGCAATGCACTGAAAAAAGGAGTCCCTGTGGCCTTGATAGGTCCTCCCAACGCCGGCAAATCTACCCTACTCAATGCTCTCCTCCAAGAGGATAGAGCTATCGTAAGTCCTATACCAGGCACTACGCGGGATGTCATCGAAGACCGTATCAATATAGCGGGAATTCTCTATCGGTTTGTGGATACTGCAGGACTGAGAGACACTGATGACTCTATCGAGAAGATGGGCATCACTCGCAGCCATCAGCAGATCTCGTCGGCTCATATACTCTTGCACTTGCTACCTATCGATATGCCAATGGAGGAAATGCAAGATCAGCTCGATGCAGTATCTGTGAGGGAAGATCAGACCCGGATAGTCCTCCTCAACAAGCTCGACACTCTGACCAGCTGCCATGGCTATGATATCGAGGAAGCCCTGAGTACGTCGAGAGGTCGTGTACCCGTACTTGCCATCTCCGCGAGTGAGGGGGTTCACCTCGATAAATTGATACAACTCATCACTGGTACTGTAGAAAAACGTCGACAGAGCCAATCTCAGACCTTAATCACCAATGCACGGCATCACAGCGCCCTCATGACTGCCGCTGGCCATCTAGACACTGTATTGACTGGTCTTGAAGAAGGCTTGCCCACTGATTTGCTAGCTCTAGACCTTCGTTATTGTCTGTCGGCCCTGGGAGATATCATCGGTGAGGTGCATACCGATGACTTGCTGGAGAATATCTTTAGAAATTTTTGTATCGGGAAGTA
>JAOXNJ010033328.1:0-18295 GCA_028566655.1 Metis holothuriae
CACAAGTTTTACACTTGTCTATATTAGTATTAGCAGTAGGAGCAGGTGCTTGACCTACTCCGTAATATGCTATAAAGATTAAAATTATTATTAGTATGTTTTTCATGTTGTTTATTTAAGGGATGCAAGTATTCAGTAGTACTGCAATATCACCATCAAAACCTGAAGAATAAATTATATCCATATCACCATCATTATCAAAATCTACCAACTCAATATCGTCTGTTTCAGACAAAAAGCTAATTTGTGGAAACTCGTTAAATGACCCTGTACCATCATTGTAGAAGATTGTAATTAAGTCAGAAACAGCTTCGACTCCAACAATATCTAAGTAACCATCTCCATTAAAATCATAATAAGCCAAACCATTAACATCATTTTGTGGAATATCATTTGAAGTAAAGACACCTATATCATTTCTGCTATAAATCATTTTTGCATCATCATAGTAAGAATGTGCAATATCTATATCGTTATCATTATCAAAATCAGCAGCTATAATAGTCCCTACACCCTGTGCTGTAGTTGGAATAGTAAGAGAACTAGTAAAATTTCCATTTCCATCGTTTGTATGTATGTAAATTCCACTAAAAGGTAATCTACCAATTATATCTAAATCATTATCATTATCAAAATCTACCAATATAGCTTCATACAGTTCATTAATTGTAGTTATAGGTGATGTAAAAACACCTGCACCATTTCCACTTAGCCAAGCACCAGACACCCCTCCTATTAATATATCAGCATTACCATCTCCATTAATATCCCCAACAGATATATTGGTAGCGTTACGAGTTGAAGGTGGTAAATTTTGCGAAATTGTATTAGAAAACGTACCATTACGGTTATTAGTATATATCTTTAATGTAATGGGATTGATACTAGATGCTATTAGTATGTCTTCAAAATTATCATTATTTATATCTGAAACTTCTAGTGCGTAATAATCAGTTACTCCAGCATCAATTACTGTATAATTATTATTATTATCCACATAACCAAGACCATTACTTGAAATAGCTACAACTTCAGATAAATTATCATTATTTATATCCAGTACTTCTACATCTATTACTGGACTTGTAAAAGTAAAATTATGTAATATGTTTTCTACAAAATTTGTAGAAGGTGAACAAACTAATGCACAACTATTAGGACATCCCCCTCCACAATCAACACCAGTTTCAGTACCATTCTGCACTCCATCCGAACAAGAACAACCATCATTAGCTGCTATACCTGCACCAGTAGGACAAGCATCAGAAGCATCTGATATACCATCTGCATCTTGGTCTGGTATAGTAGAAGATATACAGTTATTATAGAAATGATATACTCCTTCATTACCTTCTGAAGCTATAGCAGAAATATCTAAAGTACCATCTGCATTCAAGTCTTTAAAGATTATTGATTTCTCAAAGAAACTTGTTCCTAAAGCTGATGAAATTAATACTTGCTTATCAGAAAATCCATTGCTTCCATCATTATAGTAAATTGATAAGCCTGTTACAGCAAAATCGTCAGATGTTACTATGTCTGCAAAGCCATCATAGTTAAGGTCTATTGCGTTTATGCCAAATCCTTCGGTAGGAGCACCTAATAGACTACCCGTGTCAGTAAAGTTTTCATTACCATCATTTAATAAGACTTGGTCATCTCCGTAGAATATATCTAAGTCTCCATCAGAATCCCAATCTAAAACATTAATAATAGGACCATCATTATTTATAGCAATAGTGTTTAAAGTAAAACTTTCGTTACCGTCATTTTCATACCACACTATAGACTTATTAGTAAGAGATGGAGAATCTACCCAATATATTATATCCATATCGCCATCTTCGTCCAAATCTACTATAGAGGGAGAGTCACTAAATGTTGCATTTGCATCTAGAGTGTTTTCCGTAAAATTACCAGAACCATCATTTTCATACCAATGTAATACTCTACCAGTGCCTCCATTAGCATCAGATACAACGAAATCAATATCCCCGTCTCCGTCTATATCTTCTGAATCATACGACCTATCTGTGCCTGTAATATTATAATCTGGACTAGATATTATAGTTCTAACATCTGAATCAAAGTCTAAGTTTCCATCGTTTATCCGAAGTAACAATTCTCTTGTAGCTCCTGCTCCTGCTGGAGCTAAATAGTCTAAATTACCATCATTATTTGCATCAAAAGAATATAGAGTTCTTAATCTAGAGTCAGTAAAAACAATAGTTCTTGTATAATTATTACTACCATCATTTATTCCAACTATTGCATCACCTGTACCGCTATTATTACTTGCATCAAATATAATATCTAAATCTCCATCATTATCTATATCTTCTTCAAAATGATATTGAGGATTTGTACTAGCTACATTCATATCTATGAAAATAGGAGTAAATTCAGGATTAGTGCAAACAACACTTGCAGTACCACTAACAGTACTTATACCTTGACTTATTCCATTACAAGTAGCTTCTACATCAAAACTCCATGTACTAGCAGTAGGTTCTATATTAAAATTAGGTGAACTGCCTGTTAAATTAACTCCTACTATATTTGTAGCAGGTAAATAAGTTAATGTAGTCCCATTACAATTTATATCATCATTAGTAGATACATCTAGCGTAAATACTTCATTTAGAGTTCTAGCCCCTGCATCATCATTAACTAGACCTCCTGTTGGAGCAGGACATCCGCTATTAGCCATAGTTCCAGGAGTATTAGGACAAGTATCATTACCATCTACAACACCATCGCCATCAGAATCACAAGCTGTAACTATATCTGAAGGTACACAAGGGTCATTGTCATCTGGGTCAGTAGAAGAATCTACACCATCACCATCTGTATCTGTTACAGCATTTACACATTGAACACAAGGACCACCATCTACTCTAACAATAGTACCAGATGTACTATGAATAGCTTCTAACCAGTAAGTTGTTACTCCGTCAGCAGGTACATACCCATCTCTGTATTCAAATACTCCTTCTTCTACTTCTGTAAGTAAATCTCCAGGAACTAAAGGTGTTCCAGTATTATCATAATAGTTTAATGTATTATGCACTGACCATGTTCCAGGAGCAGTTCTTATCTCTTGAGTTATAGTTACAGTTTCTCTAGCTAATTCATTACCATTTGCAGTATTTCCATCTAAGTCTAATCCATCATCACAGTTACAAGGGTCTGTTCCTTCTGCACAGAACTGTTCTTCACAATTCAATGATGTTTTAAATCCTAAAGAATCTTTAACAAAACAATAGTAAAGAGAATCTGCTGTATAATCATAATCATAGACTATACCTAATGCTATACAAGTAGGATGTGCGCTATCTCTTTCTGTAAATGCTATAGTTCCATCAGGATTTCTATAATCAGTCATCATATCTGCTCCCTGACAATAAACACTATCTCTCTTAACACATCCAAAGGAGTTTAATGAAACTAGATATTTAATTTCATATCCGTCTTCTGGTATAGCTTCATTACACCTTAACTGATTAACTTTTCCTTGACCTATGCAGAACAGAGGAATGATAATCATTAAGACTATGAAAATTAATTTATTTTTTATGTTATTCATTGTATTTAATTTATATTCCACCAGCACCTGTTATAGTCCAACCTCTTGTGTTAATAAGGCCTATTCTAGCATCTTCTGGTGCATTTTATAGAGTATAATTACTATTTAATACCTCTAATGTCACATTGTTTTTATTGGTTGTAGCATTAAATTGAATTAGAGCGTTATCATAATTGGCTGTAGTTATGCCAGAACCATTGAATATATTTGTCATAGAAGCAACATTTTGAATATTTCTAAAATTACTATTCATTTGATCAAGAAAAGTTAAACTTATTAACAGTAATTATTGTATTTTTTAATATATGTTGAATTCATTTATTGATGCAGACTGTGAAGCATTAACCTTGTTGTTAAATGTAAACCTTACGCTTACCTCAGAATTACCTGGTGGTATAGCAATATCAGTATCACCGTTTATTAAAGACGCACTAGCTATTACGTTAGCCCCTGTATCAATTATTTCGGCAAGTACAGTATTAGACGACGTAATACCTTGAGCATTTATAATAATATTAGTCATGTCTACTGCTGCTGAATATGATCCTAAAGTCTCAACAGCAGTCCCCACATATGCTCTACCTACTGTGCCATTTGTGTCAGCATAGCCAGGCGAACCTCCTACGAACCTGCTTAAGGTGTCATTAGTCATATCCACTCTATATATCCAATCTGATTGTTGTCCTTTAAATCCATATGCAAACCCATCTGGACCTAAAGCGACTGCGCTATAACTATCTGATGTTGCATATGGTAATTCTGCCCCAGCAATAACTTGCAAGGGAGTTCCTGTAGTTGCATCTACTCTATACATTTTCCCTCTTTGAGTGCCTGTATATATATTTCCATCGGACCCTACATATATAGAGGTACTGTCAGCAGCTACGTTTATTGTTTGAAGTAAAGTGCCAGTATTAGAATCAAAAACTCTAATGTTATCATCTCTCCTATCAATCACATATATCTTATTATCGTTGTACATTATTCCTCTAGGTTCAGTAAATCCAGATGCAAAAACACTAGAACTTCCATCAATAGGGTTTACTTTCAATATTTGGTCAGTACTTATAGAACTTATGAATATATCATCGTTTGAATCAATGGCAATACCTCCTACTGAACCAGGAGAAGTATAGTTCGGGACAGTAGTAACAACACCAGAAGAGGTAATTTTTCTTATAGAGCTATTGCTAACAGGTATATAATAATCACCCAAGCTATCAACTGCAACACCTGCATAGAAAGAACCGCTATATGAACCTATGGTTCTTGTATCACCAGTAATAATATTTACAGCTCGCAATCTAGTTGTAGAACTCCAAGCATCAGGGAATATTAATTCATTACCTACTACTCTAAATGAGAGTGCGTTGTCAAACCTTGCTGTAAAATTTACAGATTGTGAAGAGTAATTAGGAAATAGTGTGTTTGATTCTACTACTGTCTCTGAAAGACCTAACGTAGAGCTAAAATCCTCTGCAACTAAAGCTGGAACAGGTGTAGCGGTCGGTGTATTAGTAGGTGTTGGAGTAGGTGGTATTGGTGTAGGGGTAGGTGCATTAGTTGCAGTTGGAGTGGGTGTAGGGACTATAGGTGTTGCTGTCGGTGTAGCTGTTGCTGGAACAGGAGTAGCTGTAGCCGTTGGAGTAGGTGTAGGCGTACTAGTCGGAACTATCGTTGCTGTCGGTGTAGGAGGTAATGGTGCTGGAGTAGGAGTAGGCGCTAAAGGTGTTGGTGTAGGACTAGGACTACCGCAATTAAAATTAACTACATTAGCTAATACCTTTTGAACCTGATAATGTATAACTATAAAGTCAGGATTACTACCTTGACCTAGAGTATATTCACTATTAACAGTCATCCCAGCAAGAGTAACATTATATCCTGGGGTTTGTCCAGTTTCATCTTGACCTATTCCATTAATTGCAACCCATAATATTTTATCAAATGTTTCACCAGCTTCTATTTCAGAAAGAGGTAGAGTAGTAGTATTAGTAGGTGCATTAGCTATTCCAGATAAAGTCCATTTCTTATATACAGGTATAGAGCCTGCGTTTATAGCATCTTCTATACATTGATTTCTAGTAGACAGTTCATCAATAGCATCTCCAACATTAGTTGATGCTAGAGGAGCTACGGGATCATATGGTATAGTATCAGCTTCAACTGTTAAGTCAAATGTCTGATTATCTGTACCACTCGCAACAACTGTAACACTATTATCTGAACTACCTATTGCAGCAGCAACATGTATTGTAGCAAGAGTATTATTTATCTCTTCTAGTGCTTCTTGAACATTAGTAGTTGTTACTCCATTTACAATTATATCAGTAGTTAAAGGATTGCTACCAGCTCTAGTATCTATTGTTATGCTAGTTGCATTGCCAGATGTTATACTATAAGTCCCATCTGCATTATCTACTAAGATAGATGCAAGAGAGCCTAAATTTACAGGTATAGTATCTCCGTTAGTCTCCGTTAAAGTAAGAGTTAATGTAGCTGCATTCCATTCAGAACCAGTAGCATCAGTAAGCTGTACTTCTGTAGCTAGAGCTTGATTAAGAATCTGTTGCAATACATTCTGTATAGAATCAATAGGAATATTTATTGCATTTCCATCAGAATCTGTACCAGTAATAGCTGCAGTAGTTCTTACAGTTGAAGCTGTAGAAGATAAATCAAACGTTTGGTTATCCGTACCTGAAGGAGTTATAACTACAGAAGCATCTGCTGAGTTTATAACAGCAGGTACATGAGATACTGCATTTAAAGCTTCTAGTACTTCTTGAACAGTATTAGTTCCAGTTGTATAAGTTGTACCTTGAATTAATATATCTCCTGATATAGCATTATCTCCAGCTCTTGTACTAAATGTAGATATGATATTAGACTCATGATCTAATAAATCATATATACTCATATTAGCTGGCTGCTCTACTATACTATAACCGAAATCAGATGTACTACCTCCTTCGTGATTAAAAGTATACGTACCATCTGTGTTATTAACAATAGTCGTAATAGTTTCAAAGACATCAGTCTGAGTCGTATCTGCTGCAGTATAAGTAAATATTCTATTACCTGTAATTACATTAGTTATCAATCCTGGAGGTATTACTATATCTACTGTATTAGAATCTGGATAAGTAGCTCTTATTGTATTAGGAGCTATTAGTTCTAATGTAGTCCAACCATGGTTAAAAGTTGATACAACATTAGCTTCATGATCTAATAAGCTAGATGTACCGTTTCCATTATCAACTATACTATATCCAAAATTACTAGTTCCTCCACCTTCATGAGTAAAAGTATATGTTCCGTCTGTATTATTCAATATTTCTGTAATAGACTCAATTATATCTACATCAGGGGCAGACGTACCACCTGGATTGAGTGTTGCTATTACATTTCCTGTAGTTTGTACTTGTGTTAGCTGAGATATTAGCAAGCTTAAATCTACCTCGTGAGTACCTCCATCAGATGACTCTAGAACTGTCAATACTAATGTAGCAGGATCTATGAGGATATTTCCTGTTGAGGCATCAATTTGAATTTCAGTTTCTGTTATTCTATCAGCTAACCATTGTAATGCTTCTTGAGTTGTACTTCCTGCTGGTAAAACATGTGTTGTAGTACCATCAGGATCAACAAGCGTAATTTCTTGTGTAACAGGTACGATTCCTGTTTGAGTATCTATACACCAAGTATTAGGAGTCGGACCTGGAGTTATTATAACACTACCATCATTATTACATATTAATGGGCTTGGTAGTGATATAAGTCCAGCTTCCAAAGCGCAAGTAACCCAAGTAGCTAAGTCTAATCCTTGATTGGATAGACCTCCTCTTAAACCACCTACGCCTTCGTTCCTACCTACAAATGATGTTTTGAAACGTTTGTATACGTTATTAGGTATAACAATACGTTCTATTAATCTTATATCTGCCATATTATTTTTATAATTATACTAAAACTACTATATCTTCTAGAACTACAGCTTTAGCAGTAGTAGACGACAGTTGTAGAGGACAATTTCCTCCAGTGTTAGAATCTTGCTCACTTAAAAATCTATATTCAGGATTAATTCCTGGGATTACATCTACGTGATTTATAATAATGGTTCCAGTGGTTGCTCCAGATTGTCCTCTTATGTATGTTACGCAAGTAGTAATATCTGTCCACGTCCCGCTAATATTCTTTTGAAGTATAACTTTTGGTACAGTTCTCTGTGCAGAAGTGAATACTTGGCAATGATAGAAAGCTTGAAAGTTCACTCTATCTGGTTCTCCTGTAAAAGTTATAGTATTGTTAACAGTATCTAAAGACCATCCGCTATCTTCTCTAATAGATGTAAAATTCAGTAAAGTATTAGGTGAGTTAAGGTTTGTGCCTAATGGTAAATCAAGACCTATAATGCGGCTTATTTCTTGTTGTCTATTTTGAGTAGCTAAAGTATTAATAGGGTACGCAACTACTAAACCTGCATCGTTCGTTACGTACATATCAAACCCTGAACCTACTCTGACATAATACACTGAATTTGGTTCAAGGCTTGAAGGCAGAGTACCAATTACTTTATGATGTGTTAGGTTCATAATTATATTACTTTAGTTATTACCATTCTAAACTAGCCCACTTACTGTAAGCTACTCCGTCATACGTTAAGCATCCATCAGCATCTTCACCTATTTTATCTAGTTCTACTAAATTAGCATGTGTATGAGAGTCAGCTTGCAATGCAGCAATATCAGTAGCATTAGTACTAATCTGAGTTCTCTCTGCGTCTGTAATAACTAAACCACTACCAGCATCAGTAATAGCATCTAATACAGCTAGATTAGCGTGAGTATGAGAATCTGCAACTGCTTGGTCTATTTGAGCTGGTGTAGAAGTAGGACCATTTTGAATATCTGTCCAATCTACAACGACATCTAGACTTTCGAATTCAGTTACTTTAATGAACGTTCCGCCAGTGTTGTCCCAGAAGTACATTGCTGCACCTGAATCAACTGTAGCATCGCTTGATGCATCACCAACCAATACTAAAGAATTAAGTGTAAGCGTTAAAGCATCTCTAGCTGGAATGTCTGTAACAAATTGCAATTCAACTTCATTTGCTGCTGCAATAAGTTCTTGAATCATTACAGTATTTCCTATCATTCTAGGGGCTCCTGTTGAGTCAGTTAAATATGATTCTGCGAATAATCCACCTGCTGGACCAGTTGAGGGAACAAAGTAAAATGTGTCTGCGTCCCATGTTGTTGGAACTGCGTTAACTTTTCTAAAATTAAGATTTGCCATTTTAATTAATTGTTTTATTTAGTCGAATGGGTATTACCATTCTGAAGATGCCCAAGATAAGGGCTCAAGTGTTTGTACTGAACTTCCATCCCAATATCTTATTTCATTACTCGCTATCCAAATTCTTGGTGTGTCTGGATCTGTGAAATCAGTAGGATCTTGTGTTAAAGTAGGAATACCTGATCCAGTAGATTGTTCTTCTACAATATATTCTACTATTTCAGTTAGGTTTATTCTTCTATCATTAGCTGAACCTAAACCTCCTCTTGAAGGCCTAGTTCTTCCTGTGTAAGTACTCCCAAATAAAATTATATCGTCTACCCTTGTATTTGCCATATTATAAAGTTTTTTATTATTACTAGCTACCTATTGCAATCCAGTTTACTTGTATATTATCAGAATTTTGATAATCAAATATTCTCAGGGTAAAACCTGTTGCAGATATATCATTTACTGATATTTTGTGAATTGAAGCATGACCTCCTGTGTTTAGTTCACCAAATGTAGCTGTAACTACAGGGATTGTATTGAACGGCTGATCAAAAACGACAGACCTGTCTGAAACATATACTGTTACATTTTGATTACCTAATGCACCTCCAAATCTAATAGGGTGATTCGTTGTTACTGTTGATATACTGCTCCTTCCGACTGAATTTATAAGTAAAGTCTGTGATTGTATTATAGGTTGAACCCCTATGAATAGGTTAGACTGAGAATCAACAGAGGATACATTAGCTTTGTCTATTTCAGTAACTGTATTTGATTCTGAGTTATATGTAAAAGATGTTGCTCCATCTATTAAAGTAGTATCAGTTTCATACACTTCTACAATAGGAGCACCTACTTGCTGTGTTACTGAAGCAATCTGATTACCTGATGTAAGAGTGGGTGTAACAACAGTATCTATATCAGTTGATACTGTTATGTCAAATGTTTGATTATCTGGTCCAGATGGAACAATTACTATACTTCCATCAGATGAGTTTAATACAGTAGGGTTATGGGAGAGCGTTGCAACAAATGGATCAATTGTAGTACCTGAACCTGTTATAGTTACGCCATCTGACCATTGTTTCAATTCAGATAAATCAACGGTAGCTGATCCTCCATCAGAATCTTCTGTTACTGTTAATATTAAACTCGCAGGGTTTAACTCTATGCCAGATGTAGATGATATCTGAATTTCTGTTAACTGAATCATATCAGCCAACCATTGCAAAGACTGTTCTAAGCTACCACCTGCAGCATATACATGGTCTGGAGTTATACCATCAGGATCTACTAAAGTAATATCGTTAAGAGTGACTAGATTAGATAAATCAACATCTATATCAAATATTTCGTTATCTGCTCCGCTTACGACAATACTTAATGTGTTATTTGGTGAATTTATAACTGCATTAGAGCTTGAGCTAGATGCTAATTCATTTATTGCATCTTCTACATTAGTAGACGTAAGAGGTGCTATTGGGACATAAGGTATACTTGATGCATTAGTGGTAACATCAAATGTTTGATTATCTACACCAGAAGAGACTACAGATATACTAGAATCTGGTGAATTAATAGTAGCTAGCTCATGAATTCCTGTAATATCTAAACCAGTACTTACACCAGATTCAGACGTATACATAAATATTCCTGGACTAGTCTCAGTGAAGCTAGTCTCTGTCTCATTCACTGTAATTATTGGGCTAGTTCCTAACTGGTATTCCAGTATAGGGTTACCTCCTGTTACAAGAGTATTAAGACTAGGTACTAGCTCCGATAAATCTGCAGATTGTTGACCACCATCAGAAGTCTCATTAATAATTAACTCTGACGATGCTGGATCATATCTAAAATCACCTATAACATCGCTTATTTGTATTTCTGTATCAGATATTTGATCTGCTAACCATTGTAGAGCGTCTTGTAAATTAGTACCTGCTGGTAAGGTTATAATTCCCGTATTGCCATCTGGGTCAGTAAGAGTTATATCACTTGTGGTAGGTATTATAGAGGTTTCTGTAGAAAGTGATACTTGGTAATCTTCCTGATTGATATTTGACATAATTGATGAATTTGGAGATATGAATTCAGGAATAGGTATGCTTACTAAACCGCTATTTAGTAAACAGTCTATCCATGAAATTAAATCTACACCGTCATTATAAATAATACCTCTAGATCCTATAGGTCCTCTATTACCTAAAGCAGAGCCAGTTCTTCTACTTCTTATAGCAGTCTTGGCAAGTATTATTCTTTCGACTTGATTTATTAAAGCCATAAATATTTATTTAAAATTTCTCTGTTTTTGAGAGTCCTCTCCCATTGTTTTTATTGCTTGAAGTGTTCCTATTATACTAAAACATGAAGCTAAAGTAGACATGACAACCTGTGAGACGAGGTTCTCAATTACTGTACTTTCAGGATTCATTGTATATATTCCAAAAGTGAACATTAATAACGCAGCTAGTAAACCTAACATTGTTTTAACAACTACTCCTGTAAGCTCGTAATGTTTCTTTTTTATAAAATCATCTAGCTTCAATACAGCTTCGTTTCGCTTCTTTTCTGCTTTCTCTTTTAAAGTTTTATATTCCTGAAGTAGTGTTTCAAGTCTATGCTGTGTTTCTCTAAGTTCTATATTAGTATCCCTTAAAGTAGTATTAGCTTTAATCCTACTATCTATAGTAGATTTATAATTTTCAATCGCTTTATCTAAATATGAAATCTCTTCAGGATCTAAATCTTCTTTATTTATAAACTTTAAAACATCTCCTTCTATTAAAACTCCTTCTTTTTTGTAAATTTCTAAGAACCACTTCAAACTTTGCTTACTTATGTTTTTAGTGTTCACTTATATATAGTCATAGTTTCTGAATCAACCTCAACATTGGAGGTGAGATTTTCTATGGATTTCTTTATATTTTTATTATCAATTATAACAAATTGACACTCTTCCTTTTGTATGAGATCTAATAGATCTATTTGATTCTCAGAAATAAAAACGCCTGTTCTAGCAGTGTTGCTAGGAGAGTTTTTATAATGGCGTATCACTTTTACTATTTCTTTAGAATTATTCATTCCTCTAAGATCTAGTATTAATATGTCTAATTTGGTAAAAGGTATATCGCACATTCTTCTTGTGGTCATTTTTACATCTGGAATTATAGTTAATAAGCTATCTTCCCTTATATCAAATAAATCTTTTATTATTGTTTCAGTAGTGTCTAAATTTGGCGTAACTAACATACCTCTAGTCATATTGTTTATTTGTTAATATACTATAATTAATTGCTTATCATTTCCCAACTTTTAATAAAAATAAACCCTCAGACTCAAAGAGAATCTAAGGGTCTATATTAATTATGTGTGAAGGGTGTTTTTACAATGTAACTGGGGGAACACCATAAGCAGTAGCAAAAGCTGCTAGCATATTTTCAGTGTAAGCTTTATGTGGATTAACTACTCCACCTGGTTCATGTTCTAAAGCAATTGATGTAGACAATGTAGATTTACTAGGAGCTCCTGCAGACGAAAATCTATTCATACAATGATTAATAGTATATACGTCATAACCAGCTCTTTCGTTAATCTCATTAGGAAATGCTACATGCATTGCTCCCCATTCTTTAGCAGAAGCATAAGAACCATAATCTTCGTAATTCTTATAATTGATTTTTATCATTCTTCCGCTATTCTCTTCTTGACAACCAGCAGATGCTAAACAAGAACAAGCATTAGGCTTATTATATGTCTCTGCAAAGTGAGAAGAAACAGTCAAAGTTCTACTTGTATTAGGAACATCATCATAATAAGCAGTAATTTCATCTAAAGCCATTATAATAATCATATCCGAATTAGCAGTTGTACCTGCATATACAGTACCTGCTGGAGCCATATAGCAAACATCTGGAAGGACATATGGTACAATCGAGGCACCAGTAATTCCATATTTCTCATTAAGAGATGTTTCAATGTTTTCTAAAGCTCTAAGTCTACAATCATTAATAAACAGATGAATTGGGCAATCATAACTCTGATAACCAATTACGATATTTTGATCAGCTCCTGCTGCTATTACATCAGCAATAGGTGTACCAAAACTACCTGTACTATTAATACAGAATGCAACTGCAATTTTGTGATTACCTCCAATAGACTGCCTGTTGAAGTGATCAACAAGAGTCTGATTTGTATAGTCTAATCTTTGCTCGGGAGTTGTGATAGTTGGATGACTCAACCAGTCAGGAGAAGTAGCCATACCTACTACGGTAGGATGATTATACTGACTGTGAATCATTTCGATTCTATATCCGTGAGCAGTTGCTTGTAATCTATATTCAGCTTCTGATTGAATATCTAGACTGTTAGGATCTCCTACTGGAGCACCAACCATCCAAGCATCTGTAACGCATTCTTTATATTCACAACCACCTATTTGAATACAATCACATTTAATATTAATATATCCTGATTGTTCAAGAACTCTTTCATATAGAGGAGATTTATCACCAGAAGTATCTCTTCTCATGATTACTCTCCAGTTATTAAGACCTGTAGCTCCTCCTAGTAGTGCGACTGGATTACCATCTATTGCAACTGGATTAGAAGAACCTGGAGCTTCTGTGTAAAATCCGAATGCTCCTATTTCTAAATTAAGTAAATTAGTAACTGGGTCGTAAAGTCTTTCTCCATTAACTGGATTAGCTGTACCGACTCTAGGTACTATCATTTTTGTAACATCGTGTTTTGTTACCATTTTGTTTTTCTTTGAATTAACTCAAGCTGAAATAAATTGCTGATTGCCGAAATCTATATAATTTATGGTTTATGGCGAGAGCCTCAACAGGAAATATCCTATTGTCTGTATTCTAGCTGACGTTAATTATTAAGTATTAATAGTTTTTATATTCTTGTAGTTTCTTCTCACCTAAATTAACACCTTGTACATCCTGTATATCTTCTTGAGCTAATCTTACAGAGATTGAAACAATCTCATCATGAAAAGCATCATCAATATCGCAATGTATAGGCTCATCATTTATAGTAGAGAATCCGTCTATATGATCATATCCTCCAATAAATACTCTATTGGGATATTTTATATAAGATATAAAAACATTTTCGATCTCAAATTCTTCCTCACCGTATTTATTTAATGTGCTTAAATACATTGAACTAAGCTCATCATTATTATATCGGTTAGGTTCTAAATCTACGGTAACATCAGGATCGTTTGAATCTGAGCTATCAACATAAGGATGTTGAAATGTGCTCCTACCGAAGTTGACAATAACACGTCTCCATAACCAGCTTGCATCATTATAGTGTGTGACTTTTTTGTCTACTCTAACAATATCTATTGGTATTTTTTTAGTACATTCGCCTTTTCTAGCAGTTACATAACCATCAGTATAAAATAAGTATCTATAATATTGACCATTTATATTATTTCCTAATTGGTTAAGTCTTACCTCGTAAACACCTTCATTGACACCTACTGGTTGAACAGGAGGCTGAAGACTAGGCGATTTAATATGCAAATTACTCAATTGACTTATTCTAGACTGGTCTATTTCAAAACCTTTTCTAGGATTTTGAATATCTATGCCATATCTGTCTTTCATAAATTTATTGATACCTCTGTTAAGATAAGTATCTATTTCCCATGGTTCTAAGTCAGGATTATGAGAGGAACTTATTCTATCAAATTCCAGTCTAAAGTAATTATGCATCTCATGTACCTTCATAAGAGTGTTTTATTAATATTTTAATAAGTGTAGATTTAAACTACATATTTTTTCTAGACTGATATATACTTTCTAATATAGAAACTTCTTTAGCATATTCAGGGGCTAATAAGAAATCATTTATAATTGAATCTTTAGTATTCCATTCAAAAGTAGATTGAATTGTACTATCTGTCTCAGGCATTATCCAATAATACTTATTGTCTCTTTTTCTAATAACAGATTTATCAATATACTCTTGTAATGCAGATGATGCTAAGAATACACTCCTTCTAGCTGGATCCTTAAACATATCATAATACTTCATAAATTGAGCGTACTCCACTTCACCTTTCCTAAAAAAAGAATCTAACCAGTTATAAGCAGAATCTCTGTTTATACCATCAAAAGGATTTTCTAAACATTTGCTCCACTTAATTATCATATCTCCTCCAGAATTATATACTTCTTCTAAAGCAGCAATAGCAATATTTTCTCTTCTTTTCTTCTGACTTCTAATGCTAATTACCTCTGAAGAATCTTCCAAATAATATAAAGCTTCAGGGTTATCATCTAATTGATTAAAGTCATTAGCTACTTCGGGTGAAGCTAAAAGAGTATATAAATGTACTTCGTGAATAGGATTAGATAAATTTAGAAAATTAACACCTCCGTCTAAATGTATTTGAGAAGCTTGTGTCATGAAAAATGGCAGTTCTGAATGCTTATCAGACGGTTCTATTCTATCTATTAAAGAATTAGTATAATAATGAGGTCTCTTTTTATGCTTATATTCTAGAGCATGCTGTAAAAGAATTTTAGGCCTACCTTTTAAGATTTTCTCAAATTCAGCAGGATAATAAACATCTTCATCTTTATAAGGATTGTCTATCATGACATCTAATCCAGTAGACAACATACCAGTTTTTTTAGATACACTAGGCTTTATAGTTCTAGTTGTACCAGGAAGCTGTATAGAATCAGCATCTACTAGAGTTTTCTGAGCCACACCTTCTGAATTAATAATAGGTGTTCCAGCAGAGTTAAATCTAGTCTCTCCTTTCTTTAATTTTATCCTAGATCTTTTATTAGGATTAGGAACAATTCTTACAATTCTATTACCTACTACTCTTTTAGGTGTTTTTACAACTGCTGAAGAAGAAGATTTAGTTGGTAAAGTATCTATTGCTTTAGAGCTATTCTTATTGGTATTTTCTTTCATTGTATTATCGACTTTATCAGTTTTATTGTTTTTTGCCATATTAAATTAAATAAAAATAGCAGGAGTTTAAGTCGTCATGCATTTAACCTAGGCCCCTGCTACTAATGAAAATTATTAATTGTTATTTGTTAATTACCAAACCCACCAGCTTTGAGCCATTGCTGCTGTTACTGGTTGGTCGTAATCATTTAATGAAATGTATGTACTACCGCATCTTGTCAAATCTACAATCATAAGACCTGCTGATTTCTCAGCGTTAACAGCGAATCCAGAAATATTTCCAGCTTCACCGTATCCTCCATCTGTGATTGGAAGACCTGTTTTGCCATCATGTGCATCGTATGGCTGTTATCGTAAAGGCTCTTTATCCTCTACTTCTCTAGTTTTATTTCAGGTTATCTAGAGTTCAGACTATATCTTCACCTGAACTAATCAGGGTTCCGCACTCGTGTCACTTTACTATCCTTTCAGTAATTAACTAAAATAGGACTCCATGTGTTAGTCGTTGAACGTTCTTACTATTACTAATAAGCTTCGCTGCTGATTACCTACCTCTAGGCTTCCCAGCAATTCACGGAATTTGTTAATAACTTCACTGTTATTATTGAACTAATGTCACCATTAGCAGTACCATGCATTTTAGTACTTTCCTTTGTATTTCAGTTCTATCAGATAACTAATTGAAGAGACCCCAAGGATTTTTCCTGTTGAGGCTTCCATATAGCTCTCAGCTATTACATAGGGTTCAGTAACCCATGTCAATAAAGTTAACTCATATCTGGACTATATCATAACCATACTTTCTTTTTTAGAAAGATTAGGCTGCAAACTTTTAGTCTCTGAACCTTGAAATGGTTTAATAAATTCACACAAGAGAAATACTTGTTTCTTTCTGTTCAAATATATTTTTGATTCAAAGTATAAATAGTTATAAATCATTAGATTATCTATCTTACTATTATAAGAGAGATAATAACTATCTTTATTAGGTACTTTGAATATAGTAGGTATTATACAAGATGGAATAACTTTCTTTAATCCTTCTAAGAATTGCTTATTACTGTTTATTTTAATAACTGTAGAGCTTTTCTTTTTAGGTTTGTGTATGCATCCATCTCCATCTATAAAACCTCTTACAAAGTGTCTAATTAAGCCTGTGGGCATTTTACCAAATGGGAATTTTATTCTTTTACCTTTATTTGGAGTAACGCCTAAAGCTAATAAATCAGAGTATAAATCCTTATGGTTTAAAACAAATTGCACATATTTCAAAGTGTTTCCTTTAATTCCTTTTTTAGAATGATAATAGAAAGGCTTATCTGATTTTACAAAATCTCTAAACTTTATTAGATGATACTCATCTTTTATTGATAAACATATTTGTAGTTGATTCTTCTTGGAGTTAACAGAACCATCAGCATATATGAATCCTAGCCAATATGCTTTCTGTTCGTTATTAATTTTTTTGAATATTCTCTCATTAAAAGAATACTTCTTCTTTCTCCTAGAAGTATCTATTTTTATATTTCTCGATGTCAATACTTTTCTCACTAGGAATCTTGATAATCCTAATTGAGAAGATATTTCTCTAAGAGACTTTCTTTCATTTTTATACATATGAATTATTCTCTTAGAGTTTTTATTAACCATAACCTTGGCTGCTGATTGTACTTTATTCATATTCAATCTATTTCTACTTTGAATATATCTTACTCGTTGTTTCTGCTCTCGCCCTCGTTAGAGTGAGTAAGAGTTTGTATTTTCCAGCAATTTGAATGCTTTTTCACTTACTCTCTTTTGAATAAGCTTTTCGCCCCAGTATTTCTACTAGGCGCATCTAATACTTAAATGTGATAATCACAGTAATCCTGACATACCATACAGATATTGTCAGTAGTACCTCCTGTTCCCTGTTGTTTAGAGAAACCAAAATCTAAAACATCAGCTCTCCATGAGTCTATGGGAACGTTTGTTTTAATTGGGTGGTTATTGGGGCAGAAGTAACCGTTATCATATGCGGGCATTGTTGTGTTAACCGTAAGTTCTTTATCTTACGCTCTACATCTTATTTTGTTATACATGTAGTTTAGACTATATCATCACTCAGATTATATCTATTGGCTAGATATCTGAGGCAGGGCGCTCGTGTTAGCATCACAGACTTCAACACCACTTGTTAAGTCCGAACTATTAGTCGTTGCACCTTCAAAGGTATTTCTACCTAAGCTTGGCTCAGGATTGTCCACTTCTGGATGTTCCCTGAGTTCACCCTGTTTAAGGAGAACCTCCGCATTATATAGCTTGTATTGCATTGACTCAATTATATAAGGTTGAACTAATTTTTTGAATTTGTCAGCACTTTTTGTTCTAATTCTTATGGAGTTATCTGATTGAATAGTAGACTCTATACCCCATTTTTCCTCTAGATGATTTTTAAATAGAATAACTGATTGTTTAGAAAAACCA
>JAOXNJ010033328.1:18395-51037 GCA_028566655.1 Metis holothuriae
ATTGAATAGTAGACTCTATACCCCATTTTTCCTCTAGATGATTTTTAAATAGAATAACTGATTGTTTAGAAAAACCACAAGTAGCGATTATATAAGTCTTTCCCACTCTAGATCCATCATCCATATAATGATATGCTAAAGAAATTTCATTATAATCTTCTAAAATTTCTAAACTTATCTCTTTCTTTCTGTGATGATTCGATGTAATATCTCCAATATAAATTTTGGAATATATATTATCTAAATATATATTATTAGGTAGATAAAAATATAAATCAGCACAATTCACCCCATTGCAAATTCTTTCTCTCATATGTGGTAAATCATTCCCAGAAATAGTCTCAAAAAGCTTATACTTATGATATAAATATTCAGCTTGACTTATGCTTTGACAAACAGATCCATTTGCAGTAGAGTTTTTGGTAGTTCTAGATAAACTTCCATCCCCTAACATATGACCTATAAAAGCATAGTGGGCTTCACCCTTTAATTGAATATTTCTAGAAGTCTTTCTTCTATCAGAATCATAATTAGATTTAAGATTCCACTCTTTGAACCATCTCTGAATAGTAATTAAACTTACATCTAATTCTTGAGATATCTCTTTATTCAGCTTACCTTCTTGATGTAATAGAATAGCTCTATCTTTGTAATGAGCTTTCATATTCATCTTAGAGAGATTTGGCTTCAATCCTAACCTTTTTAATCTTTTACCAATTGCTACTTTTGAAACCTTTGTTTCTCTAGCAATTTCGGCATTTGTCAATCCTCTTCCATAATAAGAAAGAAGTGTTTCTTTAGTAACTTTCATATTTAATTATTTTATTTATACAAATATACTAAAAAATAATTAAATAAGTTTACTATTTTAGCTATAATGTTAACTCTTATAAAGTTAACTGTTGTTCATTCTCCATCACCATTATATCGACTGTGAAACCTCGATATGTAGCAAAATATGAACCGTACGTTGTGTTAACTTATGCTTTCACATAAGACCAGACTATACCATAACCTCTTCTTGAGGTTCAGCTATTGTAGTCGTTGAACATCCAACTTTATAAAAATCATATGCTTTCGAAAATTTATCTCTTTTTCTTTTGAGACCCATATTTGGATTAGAGTATAAGTATTCGGCTAACTTAATCATATCACCGTTTCTGGAGACTTGAGCAATACTCATATTTCTATTATTTTTCTTAGCAGTAACAGATAGTTTAATTCCAATATTATCATACAGATAATCAGCTATTTGATTAGCTAAAACTGTATTAGTAGTTATACTGAATCCATATCTCTCGGTAACTTTATTTCTTCCTTTTCTCAGAAATTTAGTATAGAATACAGAACCATCTGCGTCAAACAGACCTAATAGATATGAATGCATTAAGTTATCATCTATTTTTGGAAGTTCCATAACAAATGTCTTATTACTTATTATTCCGTGTTTACTTAATGCTGTTACCATTTCAGCACAACTGAAAATTAAATGTGCTTGGTCTCTACCATTTTTCATACTATGATAAGTAATGGGCTTATCAAGCTTAATATCATCCTTTAACTTCTTAAGAATTTCCTCATCATCTTTAACAATTCTAACTCTTATTATATTATTAATGATATTACCATCACCTGCTATAAAACCCATATGGTATGCTTTATCTTCATTATCTATATTATCAAAATAATGTCTATTCATTTTTTCCCATTTCTTAGCTTTTCTTCTATTACGTTTAAACCCATTCTTAATATACCTATTAGTAGTGGATCTGTTTAAACCTAATTTGTCAGCTATTTGAGAACCATTCATTCCTGAATCATACATTATCTTCATCTGAGAAAGCATACTATCTGTGACTTTCATATTAAGTTGTTTTGCTGCGGATTAGCTATTGCTATATCTTCATCTCTGTTACCTTACCTACTTAGTTAGAGTAGCCACTATCCTATTTCTAGTAATAGCTTGGTGTATGAAGCTTTAAGCTTTTCCCGTCAGTATTAGCTGTTGTCATCTGCTTATCACTAAGCAGCGGGACTATATTTCAAATCCATATGTCTGTAACCGTCACCTCTTCTGATAAAATGTGTATCCAATGTCAAGAATGAACTAGCATCACTTTTTATCATGCGATCAAACATTTTCATCTTGCACCAATAATAACAAATATTACTGATTGCATCACGGACTCTATCTTCTTAGCTAAGCTAAGTCGGTAGTTGTAAAGGTTCAACGCTATCAAATAAAACTCTAACATTTTTAGTAAATGAATCAATATCTGTTTTCTTAAATCTTAAACACGTTCTTCCTGAGTGTGTCGTAATAGTAGATTTAAGTTTATATTTTTTTCGTAAGTGTGATGATAATTTTTCACACTCATGTCTACTTAGATTTTTCAAATTTATAATGATATAGTTTTTATTCCTTATATCTATTAATCCTTTATCTAAGTAAATAAAAAACATAGAATACTCATTGATTCTTTTCAAAACATTATTTTTCAATATAAGTTTGCCATTAGAATTATACATGCTTTTATATATGTATCTAAATAATCTCTTATCATTATAATGAATATAATAGCTATTTTTTCCTATAGTATTATAATTTATATAATCTGATAAGAATTTGGCTTTCTTATATAGAACAGTTTTTGATAGTCTACCTTTATGAATTCTAAATCTACTTTCGCTCATCAATGTAGATGAACCTAATATTAATCCCAATAAGCATGAATTAAATATATGCTTATTAGGTATATATTTAGAATCAATTAAAGGTTGTTTATCAAACCACGTCTCTGAAGTTCCTTGTGATATTAAATAATCATAGTTATTAATAATCTTTTCAAATTTCTCTTTCTTTCTAGGGATTCCTAAACTATGACCAGAATACATTAAATTATATATTTTTTTTATTTCTGATTTCTTATAGCAGTAAACTATATAACATTTTCCTCTTTTATCATGATGTCTTACTTTGACATCTATGTTCTTAGATTTAAGATATTCAGATATATCTATAATAGATTGGACAGTGCCAGATATTTGAAAAACTGTATCTTTTCCACTATAGGTTATACATCCATCTCCATCAAACCAGCCTAATAGTAATGACGGTTTATATTTTTCGTCAATATTATTAAACCTAGCTTTATGAGTTTTTTGAGGAGTACATCCTATTCTTTTTAAATCTTTACTCATCTTTCTACAACTAAATCCTAGGATTGGATAATATTCTATTCCTTTTCTTGTAGTCTTAGGATTTAAGTTATAATATCCTTGGAATCCAAATTCATCACATATATAATTCAATATGTGAGAATTTCTTACACACTGACTTATTTCTATTCTATTACATCTAGAATTTATATTTCCATCTGACATTATAAGCCCTAAAGAGTATGCTTTATTATTACTGTCAATTATTTCAAAATAATCTTCATTAATTATTCTATTTCTCATATCACAATTTTACCTGCGGATTGTCAAAGCTTTACACTTGTTACTATACCTGTTTGATTAGAACAGCCACTATACTATCACTAATATAGCTTAGTATGTAAAGGTTATATGAGTTTCCCGCAATCTAACCAATTTTACTTCCGCAAAATGCATATTAACTACTTTTAGTTAATTAGTCTTATACGGAATTCTCTACCAGCAGAAAAAACAATTTTCTGCTCACCTTCAGAAATTTTATCCTTAATTACGTTATCAACCCAATCTTCTAGCTCAGAAAGAGTCATATTACCATTATGAGTTAATACCCATCCTGATTCTAACTGCTCTCTTAAACCTGAAGCTGTGTGTATTTGGTACAATTTATATTATCGCTGTGGCTCTTTATCCTCAGCTTCTGCATTTTCTTCTGTTATATATGCAGCTTGGACTATATCATCTATCATATGGGTTATTTTTCAAATATGATAGCTTCGCACTCGTGGAGAATTCATCACCTTCATCTAAATTTGTTAAGGTGGTTTCTCTAGTCTCTGAACCTTCAAAATCATTTCTGATTAAGCTTGGCTGCTGATCGCCCTCTTCAGGATTTTCCAGCAATTCACGAAGTTTAATGAGGGCTACCTATTTAACCCTCTGGGCTATACATGATGCTTGATTCTTGACCAAACATTAGTGTATTCTCACGAATTATTAACGCTAAAGTTCTTTATCATTAGCTTCTACACTTTCTTCTGTTATATGTGTAGTCTAGACTATATCATAATAAACTATATTTCAAGTCTATTTCCCGCACTCGTGTCACTTTACTATCTCCATCTCCCATAAGGAATGCTGAGATTCCATGTGTTAGTCGTTGAACCTTCAACTTATTTCTAAGCTGCTTGGCTGCTGATTGTCCTCTTCAGGATTTCCCAGCAATTCACGGGATTTAACGAACGCTGATAGTTAACGTTCCTGTATAATTCATTAAACATCTCTGCTTCTAGCAAAGAAATGAATCGTACAATAGGAAGACCTTCAGCAGATGGTCTACCAACAGAAGTCCACATATGCTTAATAGCATTAGCATTTCTTCCTAAGTCAGAATGATGAACAGTTGGGTCACCATCCATATAAGCTTTTGCTCTTCTAGCAGCTTTATCCGTTAATTCGAATTTAGCAGCATGTTGTTGAACAAGGCCTTCTGACTGAAATATACTATAAAACTGAAATCCACCATAGTCTTGGTTAGCTTCATCAGCAACTGCACTAGATACTTTTCTCCATTCAGCTCCTTGTCTAAGGAATTTACGTGGGCAGAATCTAGCTGGGTCGTTAGATGTAACTTGAATTGTATACTGATATTGGTTTTCAGTTAACTTTCTGTGCCTTCTACTTCCATCACCACCAGCTCTTACTAAGAATCTGTAAGTGTTATCTTCTGGTTGAATGATGTCTGAAATATTAAACCATGGTTTATCTACAACAATATCGAATGTTTGATTGTAAATACCAGGTTTAACGTCTGTGTTTACTACTTTTGTAATACGTGCTTTATGTGCAGCACCTCCAGATAATTCCCAACGGACATTAAGGGAACCATATATACTATTAAGTATATAATTGGACTATATTATACATAATGGATTATCAAAATTAGAGAATTTATTCTTAAAACAACTAGGTAAGTATTTGATATATTTTTCTATCAGAGTCATATATTTATCACTATCTTTTAGAGAGAAATTCAAATCAGAGAAACCTTTTTTACATGATATCTTATATAGTTTAGAAAGATACTTCTTCAGCATATTTTGACTCAAAGTGTCAAAATTATTAGTATGAATATTTATTCCTGATTTAGTATAAACTCCATTATCTAAATACCATAATAATAGCGATAAAGGATTCAATCTACTTGCTAAGTAAGAATTAACTTGTTTATTATTAAGATTAATTCTATTAGCAAAATATTTCTTATTATCTAAAATTATATAGGCACGATGGTTAAATATTCTACTACCATCGTTTCTACGCTTTTTAGTGGCATATGGTATTCCTATAGATAATTTTATTCCCCAATAATCGAATATCTTTTTAAGGAATCTTATATATGATTCTTGAGAGCCTGTGCGAGTTATCTGAATATAATCATATCTCTTCACATGACTATTCCCTATAATTAAACCTATTATAGATTTATACTGGTCTTTTATACTAATATTAAATAAGTCATCAAATTCACATATCTCTTTTAAAGAGCAAGTATTAGGTCTATATAATATATGGCATCTACCAAACTCAACTATGAAGTCATTTTCTTGCTGTATGTTTTTAAGTATTCTTTTCTTCCCTTTAATATAGAAGAATGAATTACTACCTAACTTCATCTCATTTATATTTGAATAAATATAACCTTCTATAAAATTATCTCTAAATACTTTGCTTTTATGATTCCATGATTTAACTATAGTATCTGGTTGAGAAAATATCTTAGACAAACTTTCACTTTCTACACATATATAATCAGAACCTTCTCTTAATATGTAAAAACTTATAATAGATTTAAGCTTTCTTAATAACCATTCATCTCCGTAAAAAGTGCTTATTGTATCAGATACCTTAACTGTCTGATAAGAAGCTCCTATTATATAAGATGCATCTTCTAAACTACATTTCAATAACTTAGCTAATTGTTTTTCCATTATGTTAAAGTCTTTAGTCTCTGAAGCTTCCTCCTATCTTTCGACTTAGAGGCTTGCCTGCTGATTGTCCAATCTCTAGATTTTCAAACTTTTTCGCTTAATGTTTCCATTTACGTTTTAGTTCTAGAGCTATAAGGAGTTTCCAGCAATTTACTTTATTTTACACGGACTCCATTTAATCCGTGAGAATTGATCTTCTTCATCTTGTTTTTCCTGTGTGTTGGCTCATACTTTCATATGAGAGCAGACTATACAATAACCATTGCTGGTCCAGAGGTGGTAGTCGTTGAGATCCTCTCTTGCCATAAACTGTATTTCCTATCTAAACTTATTTTACTATCTTTATAAATCCAATTTAGAAATTGTTTTACAGTCTCTTTAGAACGTGATTTCAAATAGCTCATACCTTCTACTCTCTTTTCATCAACAATATTCATTCTATATGGAATCTTATCAGAAAGTGTTTTTATAAATTCATCAGAACCTATTATACATACTCCTGTTCTTTCATGTTTTAGCTTCATAATTGAACCATCTCCGTCAAAATAACCTCTTATGAAATGTTTTTCATACTCTTTAGATATTGTTTTAGGAAATAAACATGTCTTACTCTTCCTAGGATGTATATCATTTCTTTTCAGAGAACTCCATAAATACTTATTGTAGATATCAACCCTATGCTGTTCTGTTCTATTTATAATTCTACCGTCAGGCATAGTAACAGTTTTCTTTGGAATAACTATTGTATTATGATTAGAAGATATACAATCCTTAAACTTATCAATATGTTCGCAATCTTTCTTAGCAACCCCTATTGATAATTTATAGTGACCAGTTGATCCATCAGATATATATCCGTCTGCGTATATAAATCCTAACCAATAAGCTTTTTCTTCAGAGTTAATATTATCGAAGTATTCTTCGTTTACAATATATTTACTTCTTCTGCCTGTAGAATTAGTTACACCGTTCGATTTTAAAGCTTTCCTGACTAAGTATTTACTGCTAGAATATTTATTTGCTAAATCTCCTAGAGTGATTCCTGAATAGAATAGAAGCGTGGCTTCGTCTATTTGATCTTGTGTAAGTTTATTTTTCATAACTCAAATATACAAAAATATTTTACATTACACTACCGTTCTGTCAAATTGACAAAAGATCTATCTGCTGATTGCCCATTTTTAACCTGAACTTAGGAGTTATCCTTATTCTATTCTCAACCTCTTTTCTGCTTTCGCTCCATTGCCGTTTATCATTTGTGATTCCGTTTTGGCGTTGAGACTTTAGGGGTTTCCAGCATATAACTCTGTCTTTACAGAAGATTCTTTAACCTTCTGTCTTTTCATATATTTAATGACGTTGAAAAGTAATCCCATATTTCTATGAGACTAGCCTGTAACTTAAGCTTCCGTCCATGAAGCCTACTTTATATTTCTATAAAGACTAGACTATACTATTATCCTATTCAAATAATAGGATAGAGAGATTATAGTCGTTGAACCTTATTATGAAAGACATCTGCTATGATATTTATCATATTTTCTGTCTAGATGAACACTGCTATTATTATATATATATTCACACAATTCCTGACTAGATTTTTTGTTATACGTTTCTAGTCGCCACATCCCATCTGGTTTAGTTTTAGCTACAGGTCTTATTTTATAATCTGTTATAGGAAGAATCTTAGATAGTGTATCTAGCTGTTTTCTTCTAGCTATAAGTCCTGTTCCTAAAGAAGTTTTTCCTTGATGATATATAGAACCATCTCCATCATAAAAACCTCTTACAAATGAGTTATGAAGCTCTACTGGTATATTATTCAGAGACATATCATTAGATTTAAACCCTAGCTTACCTATATCTTCACTCATTTTCTTACTGCTAATAGCAACCCAGAATGTATTTCTATCATCTCTAGGTTTTATTCTTGAAGTAGGATATCTAAGAGCATTACAGTATTTCTCCAGATGTTGTAAGTCTTTAGAAGACAGCTCTAATCTAATACTATTATTAATTTTGTCTAGATAGCCATCTGCATATAGAAATCCAAGCCAGTATGCTTTTTCTTGTGTGTCAATTATACTAAAAAACTCTTCATTAAAGTTAGGCTTTTTTGACTGAGAACTCTTACCAATTGCTATATTATTTTCTCTGAATATTCTAGTAAGTGCTGTTCTCGATATACCTAACTGTTTTGATGTTTTTCTTAGTGATTTGTTTTTTGAATATAGCTCTTTTGCTTTACTCAATTGTTCATTCGATAATACTATCTTCATAATCTTGGATGCTGATTGTCTGTTAATCCATCCTTAGAGTTTCCTCTTAGATAATCCTCTACGTTTTTTCTGCTTTCGCACCTTAGATATTTATCTTTACAGATTATGTCCGTGGTGTAGAGGCTTTGAGAGTTTCCAGCAATTCACTCTCTTTTCACTCCCATATTACTATGAGAGGGCACAACATGTTTATGCCGACAAGTGGTTTCAAAATCTTATATCTTTCGATATAGGTTGGACTATACTTTAACCGTTGTACTCTTAGGTTCGATAATTATAGTCTCTGAATCTCCTTCATCATTGATAGGTCTTTTCTGACCAAACCTTGAAACAACATCCAAATATTTAGAGTGTTTCCGTTGAAGATGTATAGTTGAATTATTGTACATATAATTCATGAAACTGGTAAGATTTTTCTTACCAAATATTCTAATAACTTTCATATCTTTGGTATCTGTTCTATTATAAACTTTATGATCTATAGATATTTTTCTAGACATAGCATCTATAAATTCAGAATTACCTAATATGCTAACTTGGGGATATAATTTCCCATTAGAGCTCCGATATGACTCAGTTATACTTCCATCTCCATCAAACCATCCTCGTATATAATGAGGGTAATAGACTTCTTCTAAAAAGTCTGGAAATAATAAAGTTTTACTTTTTCTATCACGTATTCCAAGATTTATAAGATTATTGTAATTTACTTTACTATAGATTCTTATACCATACTGAGCTTTTCTAATGTATTTATTAACGGGGCTAGGTTTTTTAAACTCAATCCTTTGATCTCCATTAATAAAGTTTCTGAAAAGTTCTATATGTTTTTTATCAGTGTCTTGTAGAAATATAGATAGACAGTATCCTGATTTTGTAATACATCCATCTGCACCTATAAAACCTAACCAGTAAGCTTTTTCACTAGTATCTATTTTATCAAAAATATTTTTATTGAAAGTATAAGGATTTCTCCTATTAATAATATTTATACCATGTCTCTTTAAATATCTTGATAATGCCATTCTATCCTTGCAATATTTTTTTGCAATTAATGTTATAGAATGTTTTTTGTGCAAATAAAGATCTATTATGTCATCATGCTCTTCCTTTGAAAAGCTTAACTTATTATTCCCTCCTCTCATACGATATATGTTTTAGAAGTTTGAATGCTGATTATCTATTTACTATAGATTGGTGCTACAAATATAGTAATTTGTTAAACAATTTATAGGTCATATATACTTTTTTTAAACATTCACGCTTATCGTTTCCAATTACGTTGTAGTAAGTATATCCTTAAGACGTTCCAGCAATTTATATCGTTTTCTAATTAATTTTTCAATTAATAGCGGCAAACACCGTGATACCTGTCAGTAGCGGAGAAGATTTGAGCATAACCTACGTTCATATTGGCTAGGTTTTCAGTACCGAATACACTATGTAAGTGCATTCCAGTAACCTCGCCAGTCACCATTACATTATATTCTAATCTTCGATTCATCAACCGAAGAAACTGTCGCTTCCACAACAGATTGGACTGTACCATCTACTTCATTAAAAGTAGGAGTTATTGCAGTCTCTGAGACTTTATCTAATTTGTATAGTTCTAAAAATTTACTTAACTTTCTCATAAGGCAATATTTTGTTTTAATAGAGTATATAGATTCATAGAAATTTATTATTTGGGATTTCTTGCTGAGTCTTATATAGCTTATTCCTTTACTTCTTTTTTCATTATAAACTCTACAATCTATTCCTATGTTTCTAGATACCCATTTAATAAATTTTGTTGAACCTATTATGCTCAATCCAAATCTTATTTTACCTTTATCATTGTAAGAGAATATAATACCATCTCCATCAAAATATCCTTTTATAAAAGCTTTTCTATATTTGGAATTGATTTGAGGAAGATTGCAATTTTTACTCTTATTTTCATTCATTCCCCACTTTTTTAAATCTTGATAAATCTTTTTGCTAGATATAGCTATTGTTTTTTTAGGTTTACTTATGTGTCCAGTAAAATTCTCAGACGACTTTACTTTATAAATACTATGCTCTGACTCTATAGAAGACTTAAATCCTTCTATTAAATAAGAGTCTTTTTCTGTTAAAGTTATAATAGTATTGTACTGACTATTTCCTTTATAAATACATCCATCAGCAAAAAGTAAACCTAGCCAATAAGCTTTATCATTATTATCTATTTTTGAAAAATATCTTTCGTTTAACTTCTTTTTTCTTATACTACTGGTCTTAATATTTTCCTCTTTACATATCCTTCTTATTGTATCTACACTGACACTAAAATATGCAGCAGTTTCTTTTTGAGTTTTATTCTTTTTACAGAAATCTCTCAAAACAGATAATTCTTTTTTATCAAAAATTATTTTATTTCGTTTCCTATACATGTTAGATACTTGTCTGCGGATCTTCCTTATTTTCTACCTTTTTACCATACCTGAGTAATTAATTCAGCCACTTTTACTTCACAATAAAAGCTTGGTAGTAGAAACCTAGCAGGACTTTCCCGCATATAAACTCTTTTCTATTTGATATCACTATCAATAGGGACTAATGTTTAATCCATCCGTAATCTTAGTACTCTTAATCTTTGGTCTGACTTTTGCTTGTGAAAAGTCTATTGGTTTAATCATATCTAATTAAATAAACTATTTATAGTCCTTACAAGGACAAACTATACTAAATATTGTATATGTTAAATATGTATTCCAGATAAATGAATATCATTAATACATTAAATCTTTACTACTTACTTTCCTAATCTTATTTTGAGTTTTAAATCTTTTATGCGATCGCTTTCTACCCTCTCCAGATTTCTTTTTAATAATATCCATTATTTTTCTAGTAGTAGGGTTTTGAGGAGAATGCACATTTTGATGAAATTGACCTTTTTCTAAATCGAAACTTCTATTTAACCAATCTAAATAAGTTTGATATAGAGCAGGATCTCTTTTTATCATAAGCTCTTTAGCATACCAAACAGGCATTCTTCTACCTTCTATATCAACTGTGTCATATTGTTCTGAAAGAATAGCTCTTTTTCTATCTTCAGACCAATCATTTTTTGTAACAGTTTCTTGAAAATTATTATGCCACATTTGAGCTCTGTGAGCTTTCTCTTCTTCTTGCATCTGCATCTGTTCAGCTCTCTGTTGAGACTTTATAAACTCTTGTTCTCTTATAGAAGCCATTTTATCTATAAAATAACTTCTAGCTTCTTCTGCTTTAGCTTTTGGATCTTGGTTCTGAATTATATCTTCCAAGTCTGTTTCAACTCTATCTAGTCTATCTTTATGAGCAGGTATATTAGGATCTAAACCTTCTCTTAGATATTGTCTGATTATATCTTTTTGAACATTAGAATCAGATGTATCAATAGTTTCATAAGATAAAGATTTCTCCTGTATAGCTCTAAACGCAGGAATATCTGCTTCTGGATCTCCAATAAGAAAGTAGTCTAATAGCTCACTTTTGATAGGATCGTTTGCAACATTAGACTTCATATTATTCACTATGTCATCATATTGCATCCTTCTAGTTAAGCTTTTAAACTCATTTATTTTTTGCTCATCTAATTCTCCATCAAAATCATCAGGGATATATAAAAGTTGCTCTTGCTTTATTATCTCTAATAAATCATCTACTTCATCATTGCTAGAATCATCCGACTCAAGATTATCTTCTGTTGAGGCTTCCTCAGAGACTTCATCACTCAAAGTTGAATCATCATCAGGATTATCATTGGAGAGAAATTCTTCTGATTCGAAAAACTTATCTAACTGATCTTGATTATAGATTCCTTCTTGAGTAGAACCAGTATTTTGTTGTTGAGTATCAACTACTTTGTTTAAATCCTGATTAGTTTTATTAGTTTCATCATCGTTAGAATTCTTCTCAACTTCAGACTGAATAGCTTTAGTTAATGCTACATCTGAAAGATTATATTCTAAATCAAAATCTATCATTTCTTCTTTCATAAAAGTAATATAAAATTGTGTGTTTTTTCGTACTTTGGTACATATTTTTAAAAAAAGACAGTCCTAGCCTTAAATCAAAAAAATTTATTATAGGCAGTTTATTCATGTATAAACTATGCCATCATAGATAGCTTTTCCAGTAGATAATATTGAATTAGATACAGCATATGCATTTGTTATAGAATCTATAAGAACAGATGTGGCATCTAAAACTTCATATTCGGAAACAGGCTTATAGGTGTTATCAGCTAAATTATATGCCAAATCTTTCTCAATACAATTATTCATCATTGTATCAAAATCTGTAGGCATATTTGCATTATCTAATAGCTGTTTAGGTATGGATAATAGAGAGTTATATATCATAAATTCTGCAGCATGCATGTCACTTTCATCTGGACATAGCTTATTAAATACTTTCATCCATGTGTAGCCACCTCCTATACTGACTCCATCTCTAAGTGAAGCCTCAACAGCAAGAATTGCATCGTCTATTCTATCTTTCATTTCTTTCACCTCAACTTTAGTCTTCCCACCAACATTAATAAGAGCTATACCTCCAACAAGATTAGCTAATCTTTTTCTTAAAAACTTAAGTTCATTGCCAGAAGGATTACCATTCTCTATTCTTTCTTCTATATGTTTAACTTCTTCATCAATAGCTTCTGTATCAGTATTACCTTCATATATGGAAACAGTCTTAACATCAACTACAGCTCTTTTACACCTACCCATATACTGAGCAGCATTATCTCCAGGCTTAATAGTATTATCAACAATTAAACATCCTGTAAACATAGATATATCATTCATAATATCTATTCTTCTATCACCAAACCCATCATGTTCTACAAACACCATTGGTCTAGGATTATATTTCATTAGATTCTTAATTCTTTCTAGCGCAGTTGTACTGACATCTTGAACAAACATTAATAATGGAGCAGGACTACCATCATCGTTAATAGCAGCTCTTATATAAGGTTGTATCTCTGTATAGTCTCTAACTATATCATCAAACACAACTACGTGAACATCATCGCAATCAAATACCATTTTAGTCATATCAGTGCACATAAATGGAGCTATATATCCTTTGTTAACTTTCATACCTTTAACTACATCTACTGATGTTGTATAGTTCTCTGTTTCTCTAGCTTCTATGTTTCCATATATTCCTATCTCTTCAACTATATCAGTAATCATATTACCTATTTCTTCATCATTGGCAGATATAGATGCTACCTTTCTAACTTTTTCTAAGTCTCCATCTACAGGTGTAGACATTTCTTTTATAAGTTTACACACATTATCAACTGCTTTAGATGCATGATTATTCATTTCCCAAGAAGTCATCCCTGTAGACAATAATCTATAACCATCATTGATAATAGATTGAGCTAGTATTGAGCTTGAAGTCGTGCCATCTCCCGAACTAGCCACAGTCTTCTGACAAGCTTCTCTAATAATCTGTATAGCCATATTTTCAACAGGATTAGGAGAAACTATTTGCTTAGCAACTGTAACACCATCTTTAGTTAGTACAGCAAGACCTGGATCATCAAAGTCTCTTTTTCTATTATACATTACTAGCTTACCTTTAGTACCTAGTGTGACTTTAACTGTATCTACCAGGGTATTAACTCCATTAACAAGCATTTTCTTCAAACCAGTTGAAACCTTCTGTAAGTTTTCTTCTGTTGAGGCTTCTCTATTGGGTGAAGGATTTGTTATCATCGTCTCATCTAAAATTGTTACTCCTCCACTTTCATTGTTATAATTTTCAATCATTGTTAGTTTTTATTTTAGTTTTGCTATATGACTTATAAAGTCAACTATTGTCTGTCTATTTTCTAAATATTGTTTTAATCTTTTATCTGATATACACACATCTTCAAAATTATTATAGGTTCTCATTTCATCATCTGTTAAGATATTCTTAACATACTGAGGTGGGCTGTTATTGTTACTAGCTGTGTATTTATAATTATGAGAGCTTCTACTATATCCATTGTCTAAATCTCTATGAGAGTAGGTACAGTTGAACTTATGTATTATAAAACTAGCACCTTCTATAATTGTGATTTTACCAAGATAACCTATTATAATATCTAATGCAGAACTATCTGAAAAGGTACAAGGTCTCAATTCTATGTTATCTTTATTATCATTAAGAGCATGTAATAAACCTTTAGCTGTAGATATCTCCCCTCCTAAAGAAGTTATATATATTATAATTTTATCATATGATAAAGATTCATTTATCTTTTCTAACATACTACCAAATGTAGATGTCTCTATATTATCATTTATATAAATATATTTAATTGTCGGTTTATCTTTCATTATCAATTATTATTAGAAGTGGATGCTTTTGCTCTTATTTCTTTTTCTTTCAGTTTTCTATCCTTTTCAGCTTCGGATATATCTTTCTTTCTATTCTCATCATCTTGTCTCATCTTCTCTAAATATTCATCTCTTCTTTGTGCTAATTCAGCTAATCTAATTTGACTTTCATCCTGTTTGTCTTTAATCTGTTGCATTAGTTGATCGTATTTAAATCTATTCTCTATTATATCTGATTCTCCTGACGAATCTAAATCATTCTGTAAATTATAAGAAGTAACTAAATATTCACCTCTTATATGTTCTCTTTCATTTTCCATTAATCCTTTAAGGTATGTGTCATTAAGTTTAGCTATCTGATTATCCTCTCTGTTGGCTTCTTCTCGCTTCATCATTTTCTCTCTAATTTCGTCCTCTCTTTGCATCATTCTTTCTTCTCTATCTTCAGCATCTTTTTCTATTCCTTTCAGTATATGTTTAAACTCTATTAGATCCTCTGTTTGCATCAAATCTAATACAGTAGACAGCTTGCCTTTATCGTTCTGCATGATAGCATTGATAAGTATTTCTGATTTCTGAAGTATCTTACTATTCTTGCCTGAATTAGAAACTTTAAATAAGTATTCGTCTTCTAAAGATATTTTACTCAAATCTATAATAGCTATCTCTTCATCATTTAACATACCTCTTATTTTATTATCGCTATCATTTACACAAGATATTAGCATCTCCATATAAGATTGTAAAACCTGCTCCCATAGTAAATCATGAGCAAAGAATAAAGATTCAGTTATGTTCATAGAATGAGCTGTCTGTCTTTGATTATCTGTTGCTGTTTGTCTATGAGAAGACTGTGCTAGTCTTTGAGGAGACATCCCTACAGACTCTTCTAAGTTATTTTCTATAAACTCTAATAATTGTATATAGTACTGTATTGCTTGAGAATTAGTAGCATCTATTCTTTCAGCAACTTTCATAGTGTTATTTGCTGTACTTAATCCTGATTTAGAATGAGCTAATGGATTGAAAGGTATTAATCCTAAATCTTCAGCCATTTGTAGTGTTTTAGCAAATCCAAAGTCTTTATCTATCATTAAAGTGTTAACAAATGTAAGAATTCCTTTATCTTGGCTAATCATTCTTAAAACTCTAGACATAACTATATAATATAGTTTTTGCCATGATTTCATTCTTCCAACAGTAGACATGACAGATGAGTTTCTAGAATTATATATGTACCCATGTATTGGAAGCTTAACATCATAAGGATTAAGAAGAGATTGATAAGCATGTTGAACTGGTTGAATATCTATAAATATTCCATTTATTTCCTTACCTGTCCATATCTCACCTATCCAATGCTCTTCTACAGAATGATACTTCTCTTCTTTGTCATACCATACTTTTCTATATCTATTCTTCTCAAACATATTCTTCTCATACATTTCCTTTTTAGCATGAGGAGGTATATAGAAATCTTCGTCTACTATTTCCTCTACAAATTTATTATATTCATTTATATAATTATATTTGTAAACTTTTCTATATGATTTCCAATATACAGTATGGACAACGCAATACTCTCCTTTATAATATAACTGATCTGAATATAATCCTGATCCAAATACATTAGATGTATGACCATAACCACTCTGAGGTATTCCTTTAAGCTTACCTTCCATTATCATTGCACCATATGGGTCTAACTGCTCACCTGAGGGATACATTCCACTCTTAGATACCTCAGACCAAGTAGATGCTGCTTTATCACCTCTCTTGTGAAACATAGAATCTTTAGTCCCATATATTCCACTTCCATGATGATAAGTTTTAAGTTCATTAATCTGCTTATCAGTCATTCTATCACCATAGAGATCTAGGACTTGACCTAATGTCATAAGTTCTACATAACCAGCATAATCTGAATATTGTATAAAAGGTACATCTGGAGATTTATGATAATAGACATTCATTGGATTCAATTGTCTTATTCTAGGCATATTGATATTTCTGTCTATTACAATCTCTACTAATTCTTTACTTGTAACTAAAGCATCTCCAAACGTCTCATTCTTTAACCATTTAATATTATCTCTTTTAAGCATAACTTTCATTAACTTATTCATCATGCTTTCTTTAGCACTAATTTTATTTTTATGCTTATTTTTAAGAGAATCTAAATCAAGAACATCTTTATACCTTTCTTCTATTTGTTGTTTAATTTGATCAATCTCTTTAGCGGCTTGCTTCTTATCTAGATTGCCAGCTTCTACTTCCATATCCTTTTCAACCTCTGCCTTTAATATTTCTATTTGCTTGTTCCATATATTATTAACATATCTTTTATAATCTACTTCTTCCTCTCTTATCAAATCATTTGTTGTATTAGGAGACATATTAATTATAGAGAAAGATGTTAACCTATTCATTTCCTCTCCTTTAAGAGCTGAATAAATATTATATGTTTTATTATAAGCTTCTACATATTTTCTTCCTGTATCATTATCATAACCTAATCCCTCACATAAAGCTTTATAATCCTCTTGGTTCAATTGCGAGTTAATTAGATCATAATTCTCTTGCATTCTTCGTATATCTTCTTTCCTTTCACTATATGAATCATTTATGATAAATTCAACACAAGCTTTTCTCCACTTTTTATCTTTTTTTTTAGTTGGTAATTTTTGTTCTGGGAATAGTGACCTTTTCATTTAGTTTATTTTAATAAATATCTAGCGTGTAACCTGATAATTCGTGTTTTCTACCCTTGAATTTTCTATTATAGTATTCAAATAGTTGACTGTTTATCTCATCTACATGATCTGGATCATAGTGTAAGAATTCATCTTCTTCAAACCTTTCTTTAAATTGTATTATGCCTCCCATCAAAGATAACACTGCATCAAAATTACCTTCTCTATTATAATTTATAAGTTGCTCTATTAGGAATTCATCTTCTAACATATCAAGATTTCTTAAACCTTGAGTCTCTACTATGTTGTTAAACTGATCTACAGATTTTCTATTAGGGTGTCTATAATCTAACCACTCATTTACATACATTTCTCCAAAAGATTTATGTCTATCTGTTGACATACTATGTCCAAATTCTCTAAGCAATGTTTTACTATTAGGTATATGCTTTTTAGTAACAGTCATAGGTATAGGCATCAGTCTAAATAGAGCATTTCTAGATGCAAAGTATTTAAGAATACCACCGTCTTGATCATTTTCATATGTTATCTTAGCATTATAATACTTGCTCAACTTCATCAATAATCTATGTAGATAATCTAAGGGTCTTTCAGATTTTCTACCATGATATGTTGCAACTATTTTTTCTACACCCAGTTTAGCTGAATGCTTAGGTGTTTTTAAAACTATAACAGAGTTTAAAGAAGTACCTCCTGAGTTATTCTTACCAATAGTATCTACAGTTATTATATAAGCTCCATCTGGTATTTTACCATCTATATACTTAGGCTGTTCATACATTAACAAACATCCCTCTCTATTACTTAAATCTATATCGTTGCTAACTATTGGAACTAATTCATTTTTCAAATCAGGTTTAAAATAAACTCTATTATCAGATTCTATCAAAGTCCCAGCTATTCTTAACTTATCAAATCCACCTTTAGATGTTTTAACATTGTTTCTTCTAGCTATTAATTCAGCACTATTAAATATTGATCCAGATGGTACAAGGAATGCTTCTGATGCTGTTTTAGGTCTCTGAGTAAGGAATTTATTATATGCTTTCTGAGTACCTTTAGGTGGTAATTTATCTAGTCTTTCTTTATTAAGAGCTAATTCTGCAACCCACATATATGGATTCCCACTACTATCTAAACCTAAATATTTCTCACCATTTATAACTACATAAGAACCAAAGTTAGACCATAAAGCATTGAATAATATACCAGATCTCGTACTCATTTTCTTATATTCATATATATTTTCAAAGTCAGCTACTTCAGAGGCAACTGGAGAGTTAAACATGGAAGCAAAAGGCTTAGATGAACCTGCTCTACCTGTTTCACTTAGCATACTACCTCCAGTTTGTCTAGTAACAAAGCCATTACAAATGTAATTATGATTAGGTCCACAATTCAAATTGTAAACAGTCTTTTCTCCAATATATTCTACTTTTGTAACCGTTTCATACCTTATCTCTTTCATTACATTAGAATCTAGATAAGATTTACGTATATTGTCTTCTACAAAAATACCTTCTTTACAATATCTAAAATGTCTTTTTTTCTTCTTCACGGAATCTAATACACTTTGCTTATGTTTGCACAGTAATTTGATATTTTTTGCAAACTGTATAACATCTTTATTATTAGAGACATACAGTCTAAATATGTAATTCTTTTGCCCTTTTGATAAAGCATTCTTCATACTATTTTTATCTCTCATTTCTTTAGAAATATAAGACTGAATGCCTAATTTTAGCAACTGATATCTTACTTGCTCTAATAGCTCAAATACTACAGATGTAAGAACTATCTTAATTGTATCTTTTTTAACATTATGATTAACATTTCCATCAGCATCATAATAACCTCCTATTAACTCACATAAACTTTTTTTATCAAATTCGTGAATATTTTCTGGTAGTCTTTTAAGATTTTTAACCTGACCAAACATACAGCACTCTATTAATTTATTTCTCAATATATTGCATTTAATATCGTAATGTTCATAGAGTCTGCCATCTTTTGTTATAAACTCTTTACTCTTTCTTGATTCACATAAAGTACACGCTTTATTAATATAATCTTTTATTTCTTGTTCGCATGTACCCAGCGACATACTTTTACCATAATATCCATCGCCAATCATCAAACCTAACATCCTAGCATTGTCTACTTTAAGACTACCAAATATAGGTACTGCATTAGAAACTACTATTTGATCCTTTTCTTTTAAGCTTCTAGCTTCTACATTAATAAATTTTCTATACTTTTTACCTTTATGATAAACAGTAGATAATCTGTTAGTAGTAATAAAAGGATGATTTTCGCTACACTCTATTGTGCTATACTTGTTAGTAGTGATTCTGTAGCATTTCTTCTTAAAGGGTACTTTAAATTGATTAATTCGTTGCACTCTAGATCTTGAGCCAGTGTATCCAACAATTCCTTCTTTTAGGCTCAAATCTTCAATATTAACTAACTTTCCATCTCCTCTAAATACTTTAGTTCCAGCACAAACACATCCAAATATTATAGCGATACCTCTAAATAGAGAACCTGCTTTCATGGTCTCTTTAGAGAATATCCATGCTTTATCTAAATTAGATATTTTACCAGACTCCTCGAAATAAAGCCTATGTAGCCCTTCACCTGATGCTGCATCATCTTTAGACAAAGACATGGTGAATATAGTAGACTGTCTTCCTCTCTTCTCTCTAGTTTTGGTATTAAATAAACCCAAAGTTATGGATACTTGGGATTTAGTTATTTTAGCTACCTCGTGCTTCCATCCTCCATTAGTAGCTACATCTCCTGGATTCTTTCTACCAAATGGTGTATAATTAGATAAATGATCTAATACAGGTAAGCATTTTTTAGCACATTTAACAGCATCTGTATCATCAGTAGAATGAGCTTCAGAAGCAATACCTACTCTAGCATTATTATTAAAACAAGCAATCCAGCAGCAACCTGCAGCAGCTTTATAAGAAAAACCTAAACGTCTCGATTTAGTTAAACATATACTTTTTCTATAATCTGGAGGTAAATTAAATTTTTCTGGATTTTCCCTAGCTTCTAACTCTTTATAGAAATAGTAATCCATTGCTAGAAAATCAGGAAAGTCTAATATGTCTCTAGGAGTCCCCTTTTCATCTACTACAATCTTTTTAATAAGTGAGTAGTTTAGATAAAAATAAAACTCTCCTGATATTCTTACACCACAAGGCTTATTATCTATTATAGGCTCATAGCCATTAATTATTCTCCTGAACTCTTCTTTCCAAAAGTCTCTATAAGATTTTGTCCCCTCTATATGCTTAGTATATGAAGCTCTTATTCTTGTTCCTTTAGTTGCTTTCTTTGACTGTCTAAATGCATTGGCTGCTGGTTGAAAAACACTAACATCTCTAAAATGTAATAAATCCCACATCATATTAGATACAGGATTTATCATACTCATTTTAGTAATTATACCGTATATATCTTTATTCTTAGCTATCCAGTCAACTGGAATAGAGTTAATTATATCTTGTTTACTTATTGTATATGCAACTTTAGGGTTGATTACTAAACCCTCTTTGTCACTGATAAGCTCAGAAGCCTCAACAGGAAGTATCCTACTGTCTAAGTCTAGGTTGTCATATATCTTTTGTAACCTATCTATCTCTTCTCTAGATTTGTACTCTTGATAAGCTAATGGTATATCTTTAAAACTCATTTCTGTATAAATTGTACCCAGTAGTGTGATTTCTTCTCTTTGTCTATATTTTTAGCAAATTCAGAATCAGGATTATAATATTTAAAACTTATGCTATCTGAGTAATTATTTTTTAAATCCATAAGTCTATCTGCTATATCTATTTCTCTTTCAAATCTAGCATTGGGATTACTTGAATAAGTCACATGATATAGTATACATTTTCTATTCATATAGTTAAATATTAATCCATTAAGTTAATATTAGAATCCAACTTCTTTGCTTTTTGTCTTACTTTATATCTTTGCATTGTGTAATCTTCAAAACCTTTCAAGCCTGTTAATAAACCTGCAGCTATATTATCTTCTGGTAAGTGAACTAATATTCCACTTCTACCCATAGCAAAAATGTAAGCAATTATCGTAAGTATCTTTTTATCATCATCAGTCATTTCCCATGTATCAATAGCTAAATCTACAGCTTCGTAAAACTTAGTTCCGTGACCTGCTGGGTATCTATAATGACCAGGATGTACATAATTAGCAACAGATGAAAAGTCAATATCTGTATCTTGTTTCAAATCAACTAAAGGTCTTGTCGAAGCAAAATAATACTTAGCATCAAAGCATTTCTCCATACATCTTTTAAGTCTATCTGTATATCTTGTAAACAAACCAATACCTTCTCCATCTATAAAGTCTCTATCTTTTCTAATTGGAAATCCCATTTGCTTACAGTACCTAGAAACCATAACCATAAACTCAACACATTCATCATATTTACAGAAATCACAAACTCCTTTCCACCCTTTTATAATAGGATAACCTTCTACAAATCTAGTGCCATATTCACAGAATACATTAATTACTTTTCCTAAATTTAACTCAGTATGAATATCATCTTTCATTAATAAAGCAGCAGGTGTTTCAGTAAACTTATTACTGTTAGTTTTATAATACACATCAGCTCTATCTATAGGGCAATATTTATTTAGAATACTTAAAACTTCATTTGACCAATAATCTTGATTACATGCGCTAGCTAATTTCACAGTGTCTTGTAATTGCTTTTTATACTCTTCAGTTCCTTTTTCTAAAGGAGGTCTTAGACCATGTGATTCATCTGAAGTTCTTTTTTCAACATCCATTTCTGGATAAATATTTTCAAGCATATTATTAATTATATTGTGAAATCTCCTGCATCTCTCATAAGTATTAAGTCATCTATCATATAATTCTTAATATTTTCTTTACTATCTTGAATCTTATTGACAGAATCTTCTACCATCTTTCTTAACACTATGATAGATTGCACAGATTTTTCTATTTTGGGAATTAAATCTGAAGCTGTTTTCAGAATATTCATATACTTCTCTTGAAGAGATAATTTCTCCTTAGTTAATTCAACCTTAACTAATATATCATTCTCTTTAGATATTGCTTGTTCTAAGCCAGTTAAAGTATCTTTTATTTGTTTCGTATCTTGATTAAGCACACGTTCAATAGAATCGTCAATAGCTCTAGCAGATGTTATAGCACTTTCTAAAGATCCTTGTTCAGCAGGACAATTTCTTTCCTTATACTCTTTCATGCAATCTACAACTTCTTTAGGAATTGACTTATTTTTCCTATTGAATACATCTTTCAATACACGTTCTTCTTTATTCTTTAACTCAAAATAATCTGACCTGTAATCGCAAGTATGATATATAAATACCATCCATTTCTTATAGGTGGATTTATCATCCGTTTTATCCTTTAGCCATAGCTTTTTAAAAGCTGGTAGGTTTACTAAAGGTGCTGTAATAACTGGCTCATCTTCTATTATGCTGAACAATCTATCTCTCATTAAGCTATTTTACTTTCTTTAACAGTGTTGTAATACATTTGATCCATATCTATAATAGATATAGTTATATCGTTTTGAGATTCTATTCTATCTGATAGCTTCATATATAGATTCCTATACGCTGTTGCTGATTTAGACAATTTATACTTACCTTTAATAAAGTTAACTTCTTTAGCTACCAGAATACAGCCTCTTGTATCATCTTTATCTATTCCGTTATGGATATATATTCCTGTATATCCTGGAACATTTTTTATATGTATGTGTTTTTTAAACCACTTATATTTTCTTTTGTACATTACAGTAAGTGGAGTGTCATTATTATTATAAGATACATTATAAGCTCCTTGAGGTATTCTTGGCTTACCTGCTATATTAGTTGCGCTATCTTCTAAAGTAAAGCATTCAAATATACCATCTACGTATAATATACCTATAGTTTCACTACCATTATCAAAAAATCTAAAAACTGTTATTCTCATTTTATTCTTCCTTTAATCCCTAGTATCATATTAGATATAGTGTGCTCTCCACTTACAGATTCAAAGACAACAGTTATAGATTTGAAGAATCCACTTTTCATGCTGTTAGATTTATACTCTACATCTATTATAATATCATCACCTGAGTTTATTATTCCTTTGTTATAATTTGGAACTGTGCAACTACATGAAGGTATAACTTTAGATATTCTAATAGCTACTGGGTGATTATTAGTAATTTCAAATTTAATTTTGTTTAATGTATTAGGCTCTATTTCTCCTAAGTCTTTCTCTAGATCTGCAGCTCCTACAACCCATGGTAGAGATTCAGGTGTATTATTATTGGAAAGGTCTTGAAGCTTTATTGATTTGGATTCTCCTGGAATAGGTAGAGTAGAATCCTCAAGGTTATTTCCTGTTGAGGCTTCCACAGAGGTTTCGTCAATAGTTTCCCACTTATAAGTATCGTTTTTAAAATAGTCTGAATAGTATACAGCTAGATTAGAATACTCAGACTTATCATATTCTTCCATGAACTTGTCCCACTCTAATCTATCTGTAATCATCTTACCCCATCTTCTTTTAGAATCCTCTTTAAATCTATCGTAAAACATATCTGGAGTCTTACATTTGCAAGAACCCAAGCATTGAGTATTAACTAGACAATCATTACATATTATAGCTCTTAATTCTACTTGCACCATAATATGCTCTTCTAGTTTTTTTATATCTGCGTCATCTAGCACTTTTGCAGTAGTTCCTCTTATATAACTTGCTATATTTTTAGCATTTATGTCATATCCTTTAATCTTCATAATTAATTTATAGCTGTTACTAATATTGCAGTAGCCGCTACTGATATAGGGATTCCTACAAAAGATGCAGTCCTCCATCTCTTTTTTCTCCTTAGTTCCTTATTATATTGCTTTTCTACATTCATATACTCAGTAGTCAATCTCTCAAAAGAATTAGATATTGAATTTTTCTCAGTCATAAGAGATGCATATTTAGAATCCTTATTGACTATTAATTCTTCATATTCATCTATAGAGTTTTTGTAAAATCCCATTAAATTATTAAGACCATATATTCTATTTCTTAATACATTAGAGGCTTCTATACAGTTATTAATATCGTTTATTAAAGATATATTAATATCTATGAGAGAACTATCACTTTCTGTTCCATCAAGAATTTCCTCCATATCATATAAAGACATTTCATCTATCTCTTCATCGTGATAAGTAAATTCTACTGGATATAATAACTCTGTGCTAGATGTATCTAACTGAGAGATACATCTGTTAGAAAAAATAAATAGAAGAATTATAGATAATATAATTGTTTTAATTTTTATCATATGAATCGTTTTTGCTCATGTTTATTAAGTCTTGTATAAAACTTTTATCTTCTTTGCTTATAGTATTTAAATAGTCATTTAACTCTTTTACACTATACTCTTTTATTCTTTCTTCCCTTTCAGAATATTTTCTATTAAGATTGTCTAAAGTCTGAAAAGCTTCATACAAATCATCTTTAGTGTATTCTAGAGTTTCAGTCCAAGCATTAATTGAATCTCTATACTCATTTATTTTTTCTTCATGAGCTTTTTCTATACTCTCTATTTTATTTCTTCTATCTTCCTCTTCTTTCTGTATCTGTTCCATCTCTTTTATAATAGATGATACTTTGTCTGAGGAAGCCTCAACAGGAGATAAACTTGTACTCTTCAGGACTACTATAAATGAAAATACTAAAACTATTAGTATTATTAATCCATGTATTATCCTTTTCAGCTTATTAGACGATTTGTCTAATATTATAGAATGAAATAACCAAGATGAAATAATTGATACAGATAAAATTGATCCGAGTATAGTAACAAAGTTAGATGCTGGTACAGTTTTATGAAATAATACAGATATTATTAATGATATCGAAATATTGGTTATAAAGTTTCCTATGCTAAATATATCTGGAAATAAAAAATCTTTTATATTAAATCTAGAATTTAGTATTTTCTCTTTAGCACTTCTCGGACCATACCAGCTATCTTTAGCTTTATCATATATGTTATCATTACTGTCAGAAATATATTCTTCTTGAGCAATATTAAGAGCCTTATTGTAAAAAACACTCTCTTTCCAAGAGTATTCATTCCCTGTCCTAATCATTATACTTTTACCTATTATAAATATTACTACAGTTAATTGAACAATTATAAATGATAAAACCATATTGTTTTATTTAGATTTATTAATCTTAGAAGCTGGTAATCTAAGAGTTGTTAGTTGACCACCTATACCTGTTATTGCTGTAATAGCTGATAGTATTCCAGGTATAATAACTTTTTGTATGTTATTATCACTTAGAAAACTTCCTAAGAATTGACTACCATTAAATACACCCACAGTAATAACAACAAGAATAATTAAAGCAGCTACTTGAATAAAAGTCTTCCATCCTCTACTCAAATCGTTATACCACCATCTTAATCTTTCTACGAGAGTTTCATTTTGCAGTTGTTCTTTAGGTACTGATGTCTCACTAGATTTCGCTATAATAGCAGATAACCTTCTTTGCTCTGACTCTAAAGATTTAATATACGTTTCTGCAGAATCTACAGATTCAAACCTTTTAGGTTTATTTTTTAATAGAGTTAGTTGCTCATCTGATTTATCTAAATCTTTTTTACAAGATTCATGATCACAACTACCATCACATTCTTTTTTCTCATCTATATTAGATTCTCTTTTCGATCCTTTAGGCGTATCAGCTTTCATATCTGAAGCTCTATTGGATTCCTCATTTTTACGTCTAACTCTAGGTTTGTTTTGCTTCTTCATTATTAACTATTTTTGTTGATTTCAGACAAGTACATTCTTGCCTCTTTTAATCTACTAATTGCAGTAGATATATTTTGATCTATAGGATTACCTACTTTGTATTGTAAATCCTGTATTAAAACAGATATTAGATCTTCATGAATAAGACCATTTATACTACCTCTACTAATCTCTTCTACAAGAATGAGTATATACTTTTCTTTTTCGTGCTCAAATATATTATACTCATGTATTTTAAGATCAGGTATTTTAGGAAGCATTATGGGGTTATACTCCCCGCTTTCTTCATTGTAAGAGACAGGAACTCTCATTACATTAGGTGAATCTGTAGCTATTTCTTTATCTTCTGCAAACCACTTATCTTTCTTTTTCTCAAGAATAGTCGCTTTAGGTTCTATTCTATTAGACCTACAAAAAACTATCTCATGTTCTGATTTCTGGTTCTCTGTGGAAGCCTCAACAGGAATAATCCTTTTGGCTTCTTCTGAATATTGATATACTTCTAATAAATATTTAGTTCCAGGTTCTTTAATTGTTATCTTTCCCATTAATCTTCTCTCTTTATATACGATTCTATATCAAAATCCTCAACGAGGAAATAGTGTTGGAAGTTATCCAACTTTAATTCTGTCTGATTCTTAACAAAATCAATACATTGCTTTTGCTTGTCTATATAATATCTGTTATCTTTATACCAAGAAGAAGTTCTAGCTTTGATTCTAACTCTATCTCCTACTTTAGGTATATGAATCATATCTGCCCCACTATTATAATCAGACATTAACTTTTTTAAATTATTATAATGAATAATTAATTCAGGAGATATAGCTACTATAATTCCTTCTTCTATATAGGGAAATGGAGTATTAACATATTTAGGAGCATCTGTAGTTCTCTCTCTAGCATCTATTTGTCTGTGCCATGCATCAAGTTGAACATCATCAGGGTTACTTTCATCTATATGTTTTATATAATTCTCTATTTTCATTCTTACTATCACCTGTTTACCAGATAACATGATCTTATCAAAAAACTTATCAATTTCATATATCTCATTGTTGTTATATTTATCTATTTTTGATTGAAGTTCTTTAATAGTTTCTAAATCTTTATCTGTTAACTCCCTATCTCTATTAGAAGCTTTAGCTACTCTTTCACTTCTTTTAATGGAGCTGGCTCCTCTTCTGATTTTAGATTTTGTTGGTGTTCTTCTCGCCATTTAATTAGTTTGTTTTTTAATTCTTTTAGCTCTTTAATAGAACTTGATCTAAGTTTACCTATATTCCACTCACCTTCTTTTATTGTTGATATATACCAAGCATAGTAAGGCATCTTTGGCTTTTTGTGAGATGATAAACTGTTTCTATAACTTATAAACTCTTCAGGAGTAAATTCACTACATATAGATTCTATAATCTTATCTTGTTCAGGTACTCTAACTGTACTATTTATTACATGATGTACATAATTATCTCTTTTATCATTCTTTGTAAATCTGCTATTCCATTTATTAAACTCATCTAATTCTTCTCCGTATAAGTTAGAACTTTTTTTATATTTATTCTGTTTCCATGATATTTTACCAAATTTGTGCCATCTATATTCAGGATATTCTTTGTTATTCATAGATCTCCATTGCCAACTAAAAAACTGATATATAACGGCTGATACCTGATACTCTGTCCACCCTCCCTCTTTTATTATTTCTTGAACTATATCTTCTATATCTTTGCTAAAATAAGGTCTAGATTTTAATTTAAATATGTTTTTCATTACTGTCAGTATTATTTATAATAAAATCCATAGTATACGATATAGGGTACATTCCAGAAGAATCTATATTCTTTTTTACAATATTTCTGAGATTCTGAAGCTCATCATTGGGCTGAATAAGACCACTATCAGTTATAATTAAATATCCTAATCCTTTTAATCTGTTTATTGCACTATAAGCTGATTTAGGAGTTTTATTTAGTTTATCGGCTAACATTGTCTGAGTGTTGTTTTTAGACATAGCAGGCATACTAAAATCTAGAGGCTGAGACATTATTAAAGCTAAGTATTCAATATTAGTTTTAGTTATAGGTTTATCTTTATAAGCAAATTGAGAAAGAGAACTTCTTATACTTAAATAAGTCTTATAAAAATCATATTCACTTATAGTTGTATATATATCTACTTCACAATTACCTTCTCTGTCTTCTGTAGCTATATGCATCTTATTCTTACTAACTCTCTCTCTTATATGACTTTTAAACGTTGTCACTCTCCTCACTTTGGTTATTACTTTCATTTTTTAATTGTTTTTTTAATATACTAGATATTCTGTTATAATCTTTATAACTTATTCTAATCATCGTTATATTGTTATCACTACAGTATCTATCTTTTTCTTTATCTCTTCTTACTAAATCATTATAGCTTCTAAAATCTTTGTGATAGTCATTAAAAGGTGAGCTGTGTTGTCTACCATCATATTCTATAGCATATCTTCCTTCTTCCGAATCTATATAAAAATCTAATTTAAGATTCTTACCTGTTCTTGGATTAACTAAGTCTGGTAGTTCTTTCTGACATTCAACTTTAATATTATTCATTATGAGCCAAGTTCTTATCTTGTTCTCCCCTTTGCTCATAGTTTTATTTAACTTTTTAGTTACTGTAGATTTCCTATATATTCTCTTATTAGCAACTTTAATATATTTCATAGTTGCGAATATACTAAATTATTTTTAATAATACCAGACATAATTCTTATAGCTGTTTCTTTTTTTACTAATACATGTGTATATTCTCTTCTTTACTTGTCTTAATGATGTTTCATCTGTAATTATATCTTCTGCTGCCTCAGATATATTAGAGTATTTAGTCACTTCCATAGTATCTAAGCATTTCTTATACACTGGTTTTCCACGATATCTCTTATTCTCAACTGTAGATAATATCTTTTTTCTGCTTTTATTTATAGATTTATTTTGATATATAGTTTTTATTTCATCTACGTTATAATCCTCATGGAATACATATATGTTCTTTTTATATGTATATCTAGGAGTTCTTGAGGTATCTCTGTAAAATCTAGCAACTTCTAATATACGTTGATTGTTAATATCTATTAATATTTCTGCAATGTCTAAGGTTTCGATATCTAATTTATAGATTTTATTAGTTTTCTTCTTCCTGCCAGTTATATCTAGTTGAGGCTCAAATGACCATATATAGTTTCTGTATGAATTCCTTTCTCCTCTGCAACATCTAGTTATTCTTTTGACAACATGTGTTAGTTTACTCTCGTCTGTGTGGATTTGTTTAGCTGCTTCTGTTGCGGAGTTATGAATTGCTATTAAATCGCCTTGTTTAGTGAATTGGTATACTTTTTTACCTCCATTATTCTTTTGACTATATATGTATTTTATTCTATTTTCATTGTAGTCTTCTACTAAACAATATATAAATCCATTACTTTCATATACCTTATTCTCTCTCTTCCTGGGAGAGTATGTTGCTGTTACTGATTCTATATTGCTATTATTTGCTAACAGTATCTCTCTCGTAATGTTCATCGTCTTAGGATCTATTTCATAAACTTTTTTGGAATCCGATGTGACGGGATCCTTTACTAAATTGTATCCGTTATTGTACGAATCGAATTTATCTATCCAGTATTTTTCTCTCTTTAATAGATCTTCTTCTTTTTGTACTGATTCTACTTCCATGAAAACAAACATGTCTTCTCCATATTTATTCCATGAATTCTGTAAATGTGAGTTGTAGTGCTTATTTTTTCTAAGAGTTGACTTATGTCTATTCCATCTTCTCTTAAGTGCTCTTGTAGAGCCTACATACATTTTTCTGGTTACTGTGTTAAATATTGTATATATCTTCATATTGCAAAGATAATAAAAATAAATTAAAAGGGGGTTAGTTTTTATGTTTATTGACGAAATCTAGCGCCAACCACTAAATGAACCCCCCGTACTTCAGCATCTATCGACATCCCCCCTTTAGATGTTTCGCTTTTTTTTGTGGGGGAGAATTTTACTTACTCCGCAATAACATCTAAGGAGTATAAGGTGTGATTTATTAATTCTAAAATCTTAGAATAATAAGCTATTTGAAATACTCTTACTTTTCTAGAAACTTTGGAGAAGCAAGAGAGAATATTCAAATTAGAATTGGTACTAATTCTTTGGATAAAGTGGAAAGCTTTATTCAGTTGACTTACAGACATTATGAAGATGATGTTGTAATGAAACAAGGATTAGACCATCTTGAATGGTTCCAATCATTTCCAGATGACTACAGAGAAGCTTCTTGTGAAGAGTTCTGTAAGTTAGCTCTTAGTTATGGAGGAATCATAGAAGAAAGATTCTAATCTGCATTAGCAGCTTGGGTTTATAAGTTAAGTTCCCAAGTCTTAGACAAAAACTTAGTATCCTTGTAACAGCACATACTGGTGAAATGCTGTATTGTTCATCTTTCAAACTTATTATAGTGAAAGATAATAAAACTGTAGCTGCGTTCCAAACGTGGCATAACGGAGGTATCCAAACATCTGGTCTTTACTTACTGTCTAGAGACGGTGAAGAAAGACTGGAAAGTTTTATTGAAAGACACTATGAAAGCAATACTTTTGCTGAGATTCACCTGTTCTCTTGCGAACAGGCAGCGAGAGAGGCTTACAGTAGTGTCTGTGAATAAAACTCTCTAGATTAACTGCTTAGGTAAAGAAATTACACTTAATTGTGAGTAGCCTAAGTCTTACACTCGGTACAGGGAGTAGTAAGTTAAATGAGCAAAGAAGTCAATAGGAATATTGGTGAGCTGTCTGTACTGGTAGTTTTGAGTAATACATCTACCATAAATAAAATGTATTGCAATTAATAACATGGAGTAGGTGTCTAGGTGACTTTACGGGTTCGATTCCCGACTACTCTACAATTTTTAACAAAAACTGTATGTATTCCGAATACAGTTCTGTAGACTCTGGCAGGTTTACAGTTTCTAGTCTTGGCAGGCAAGGAAAGGCATATGATAGTATTTCAAAACAATCAGTTTTGTGTTGGAATTTACCAGCACTCTATTTTCACTGATGTTTACATCAAAACGAAAGGAATCAGAAAGATATCCGAGGTGGTGATAGGAGCGAGAGAGATGAGAGAAGAAATGAGGAGAGAAGATGAAAAGTTTTTACTCGGAAAGAGATTCAAAAGGATATTTTACAGGTATCACTTCGCTAGGCAAGAAGAGAAACATGTAATTGATAGGAAATATGAAAGAATGTACTTCCTATTGAAGTACAGTAAATTTTATCTACAAGTTGATAGAAGTAATGGGATTTGTGTTTTGAAAGATAAAAGGAGAAGACTATCAGATTTAGAAATGAGTTCGAGTAAACAATGGATAGGTGACGGAGATAAAACTGTAGCCCACTTACATAAAGTTGCAGTCAATTCTAAAGATGATAGACTGATGAAACATCTTAAATCTTACTTCATTTGAAAAACAAACCATGTGTCTTCGGATGCATGGTTTTCTTTATATACTGCGGTTAGAACCATTTCTGACCCTTCATATATAGGGTATTTATTATTTAATCGGCTATAAGCCACAAAACATTTACCATGAAAAAGACCATAATGGTTGAGATGAATCAAGAACTAGTAATGGAATTCTTGAATATGATTTCTAGTAAGAATACTACAGGAATCAGCAAAGAAGAACACTTGATGTCTATTCTATTAGCTAATGACATAAAATTGGCATCACATGCTATTAATTCTGCGACAAAACTCTACAGAGAAAGATTAAAAGAGTTTGAAGATATGGGTTCTGTAACTTTACTATGTGACGGAGATGAGAATGTCTTGCTAGAGATGCCAAAAATGAGATTAGGCTTAAAAGAAGTAACTCTAAGCATTTCTTCAGTAGACGGCTACGAAATTCACCCAGTTAAGTTTAAAGGGAGACAGGATATAAATCTTTCCCTATCACAGCTTATTCAGGCAATAGACCTAGTGAAAGAGAGAAGAGAGAATATGTCAAATCCAAAAAAATGGGGAAAACTTAAGACAACTGAGGTGACGTATGAGGAAAGAGAATCTGGAGAAGATCTGGTTGCCAAAGATTACGGGAAAGCATCTAATAACAATCCTATTATCGGAGGTGATTTAGATGAATTAACTGTTGTATAATAAAAATAAAAAGAGCCTTCCCTAATAAAGGAGGGCTCTATTCTTAACTGCACCAGCCTGTAGGTGCATAAATCATTTACCATGATAGATGAAATAAT
>JAOXNJ010033329.1:0-14210 GCA_028566655.1 Metis holothuriae
CTGCCCTGCCGCCCGCGGCCGCCGGCCGCCGCCGGCCGCCGGGCGGCGCGACCGCTGTACGAAACGCTGCAGTCATTGGGCCGTCAGAGCTGGGCAGCGCCACATCTTAGGGAACTTCAGTGCGCGAGCCACCAGCGGCCATGATCAGGTGAGACTTTAATCGCCCTTAATGGCCTTATTAATTGCGTAATGACCCCAAAACAAACTCAGTTGGACGCAGGGCTCGCCGAAGAGTCCAATGAAGACGGACGCGTCTTCATTGCGGCACGAGTCTCGCTGCATTGCGGCCCTTCTCGTTGGAACAGCTGCATACTAATGACCACCATCTTAATTTTTCGTGTTACACTCCTTTAACGCCCAATGAAGACGCGAATGAGGTCGAAATCGTTAGTGGTTGTGTCATCGAGCCATTTGGACTCTTTTCCAGGTTCCAGAGCAATGCATCAGAGAGCTAGACAAGTTCGGACTCGATCACCTTACTAATACCTACCTGACTCATAAACGCATCCTTCAATTGAGGCACATTTTGCAAAGTATGTACGCAGATTCGGATTGCAATCCTCGTTTTCTTTGCAATATTTATGGTCCTTTTCCATTTGCTTCTTTTGCTATCCTTGTCGAGTCTGTTGTGCTCTTCATAGGATTGGTGTGTCTTCCCCGCAGGCCGGACGCCCGAGCTATCTGCTGGTGGGGTCGATAGTTGTCACTTGTCAATTTTTAGGCGAAACATTAAGGCTAGCTGGCCTTCATTTTCGATAAGCAATAATTTGATTGCATGGTTAATTGTGCATTTGTGCCGTTTTTTACAAGTTTTCACGTGCAACACTTATTAAGCAGATCGAAGTCGTTGCTCCGCATCCCGGAGACGCCGGAGCCCGTGTCGCGGGCCTCCTCGAGGAAGCGAGCGCATATGACCCGAGTGGAGGAGACGCCCGACGACCCGTTAAGCGCCGACAACGGCAGGACGAGGGTACAGGAGTCGCCCGACAACGATGCTTTGGAGTCGCCACCCCTTCTTGACACTCAACGAGATGACCAACGTGACATTGCACAACGAACAACCGCAAAGACGGCGGTAAATTCCCAATTTTTGAACAGTTCATGTCGCAAAACACTGGGCATGAGTTTGAAATTGATAAAAGAAACCATTTATTCTAGAGCAAAAGCAACGCGTTGTTCCGACAACTTAGGCTGGCCATGTCTCAGGACCGCGTTAAGCAATGGCTCAATGCTTGCACGCCGATGGAACCAGAAGCTTTAACTTCGCCCGAAGCTGAAGCGCCCAGGCGTAATTTGGATGCTTCGCCCTCTTCCCAGGCCACTGTGATTATGTCCTCACCGTCTAAAGAGGTTATAAACTCTAAGAATCTGACCTAAACTCTAGAAAGTATATTGTAAAATTCTTGTGCGTTGTAGAAGGGGAAGTTGCGGCGCTCGCTCTCTAGTGGGGCTGTGGATGATTCCCGTCTTACCAGGAAAGCCAGTCGAGCCTTGTTTCCTAGTTTGGAATCTGCTGCCACCTCTCAATCTGACGAGAACGCCAAGAACAAGAAAAATGCCAGTTACAATGATTTTAGTTCTGATTCGGCCAAGGCGCTCATCGAACAGTTAAAAGAAGCTTCTGTAGAACCTAAAGTAGCACCTGATCAAATCCTTACTGGTGTCGTTGCTATGGTGGACGTACGAACAGGACACGACAATAGGACGAGAAGTATTCAGGTTATCCTCAGAGCTCTAGGGGCTGAAGTGGTATCTAAACTAAGTAAGAACGTCACACATTTGGTCTTTAAGGATGGCTCTCTGGCTCTCTACAGACGAGCTAGGAAACTGAATTTGCACATTGTATCGGTAAGCTGGATCGAAGCTTGCAAAATAGCTTGCAAAAAAGTGGACGAAAGAGAATTTCCTTCGACATCTAAAGAGAAGTACGAGTCGCCTGTTTACGTGCCACGCCTTCGCAAGTTCAAGTCGTTTCAACCGCTCACAAGCGAAGAAGTTCACCAACGTGTAGAGACTAGACTCCAGCGTGCTGCTGCAAAGGCTGCAAGGAAGAAACCACGCGAGGGAAATGCTTTGCAAGGCAGTAAAACAAACACATCAATGGAGATTGAGAGTGCGAAAAAGATGGAGACAGTACAGGAAAGTCTTGCCCAAGGTTTGTCATCCAAGTCTGCAAACCCACTGACGAGCAAATTGCAGATTCTCCAGCAATTCTGTGATGAGCCTCTGCTAGGCTCTCAAGCAAGCTGTGACGATCTTCTTCGCAAAGCAATTACAAAATTAGATGTTCAGAAGAACGAAAGAGAGCTAAGCAGCGAAGACGAAATCAACACACCTTTAGCCAAACGGGTGTTCAAGCGCTACTTGCTTGAAGCAGCAACATCAGAGAGGAAGCGAATAGAAGCGGCTCTTGGAGAGGAGCCCCTTTCTGACACTTGCGGCACTGCGCCTCGTGTGAAACTAGGGAATAGTAACGAAGAAGAGGGAACAGAAGAACTCATGAACAAGAAACAACTAGGAAAGAAAGTAAGGTTAGAGTCACCATCGACCGCGCGAGAAAAAGCTCACGTGAGTGCTCAAATTGCAAATGTTTCGTGGTTACCTTTCTTAGTTTTTGTAATTCTTGCCGTTGGTTTATTTGCAGAACGTTTCAACTTGCTCCAGCAATGGCAGCTCTCAGAAGAGCAATGGACAACGCAGCAAGAAGAAACACCGTTTGTTCACTCAGCCAAAAAGCTTGATGGAAGACAGCCCAACCTTTGAATTTGAGCCTCCTAGTCAGCCTTCGGCGTTCAAGACGCCAAGGAACAGGGTGGCATTGCCCAAAGCCAACCTTTTAGCATCTCACAGTAGCCCCATGAGTGGCATTAAGAAGATCGAATACTCAAATGGCAAAAAAGGGCAGAAAAGGGATGAATTTGAAGAGCTAAGAGCAAGAAGTGCGAGAGATCCCAGATCTGGTGAAAAAACAAGTCCGAAGTTTCAAGGAGACCCTTCGACCTCTTCTGGAAAGACTCTGGTACTCAAACATTGCACCTCTTCCTCTCAGTTGAATACCAACACAATTGAGTTTGATAAGAAAGGTTCGAAAAATGAAAGAGAAAGTCATTCTCATGCACACCCAAGAGTCAACAGGAGGAACAAAAGAGCCACTAAGTCAGAAAATGCACCTCCAAGTGTGGGGAGGAAAAGACCAAAAAAGTCATCGACTCAAGAATCGATGGCAACGAAACAGGAGAAAAATGAAACCAATAATTCGGTTGTCAAGGCAAAAGAAGGGAATGGAGTCAAGGGTAAAACAAGACGAAAAGTTACAAAGGAAAAGGTTGTGGGTTATCTTGGCGAATCCATACTGAATCCGTTGCAAAACATACTTAACAAGGATGAGGACCGTGATCGCCGACGCAGCTCAGCCGATTTTGAAAAGGCTCGTCTTCCTCGGCCTAGCGCTGTGACTAAACCCCGGCAGTTGGTCATTGCTGCCCTAGAAATATCACCGGAAGATGAAGGTTTGCTGCGTCAGTTGGTCTCTCATTTGGGCAAATTTGTCTTGGACGGAAGTCTCTCTCGTCGAACAACTCACGTCGTCTGCCCGCCTGACATTAACCAGAGCAATCTCGAGTTACTTCAAGCAATGTTACAAGGTTGTTGGATCCTCTCTCCAACGTGGCTTTTTGCTAGTGTGGAGCGAAATGTCTGGGTTCCAGAGGACGATTTTGAGCTGACCTCCATATCAGCAGCTGTACGAACCTACCGACTTCAACGAGAAATGCTTGTGGGATCAAAAGGTTTCCGATCAGAGCTTCTCAGTCAATGCGGCTCTTTTTTTGTCGATTCGACGTGCTCCACCCTGCGACGCGATCTTATTAAACTAGCCCGCTTGGCAGGCGCACAGATTGAAGAACAGGAGACCAGTGCGGACATTATCATTTCCGGAGCAGATGAACACGTTGGAAACCATAAAAAAACAACGAATAGAAACAAAAGGGTTGTCGATGAGAAATGGCTTTTCCAAGCCATTCTGTACAACAGAGTTTGCTAGAGGTTTGCTTTTTGCACAGAAGAGTTTATGAAAAAGTATTTGGCGGACATTGAGTGACGAACTTAAGTTTTTTTGTGAATTGAATCCCAGCTTTTTGTGGTCCTCATTGAATTTTAAATCAAATGAACCTTCCTGACATCTTTCTTGGTGCCCCTCTCTTTAGAAATTGTGTCTTAAACAACCGCATGTTTCTTTATTTCTAAAAACCTTTAATGTACCTTGGCATCGCTTTTCTTCTATAGATCCGTCACGGACATCCTTTGGCCATCGAAGGAATTAATGGAGATTATCCATGTGGTGAAGGAGATTTACTTTTGATTGATTAGCTCCTTGGCATTGTCATCGATGGCGACATCACCTCCTGAGCCTGAAGCAGCTGAACCGAAACGTGAGCTCAACGAATGCTTTCGTTGCTTCAAGTTTAGTTACATGTTATTGCATAGACTTGCCTATTAACGTGAACTTAAGTTTTTGTTTTATTTAGAGGACATGCTGCCGTTATCCACCGAATGGAGCATGGAGGAGCTCCAATGTCTGCGTCTCTGTCGTAACCGTGCGTGCGCAAAAGCTAACGACCGGCGTCGCCGCCATGTGTCGGTTAGTATGGCTGCTTTTATGCAACGTGAGTGGCGCATCCTTCGACCGAACTCAACCTGTAGTGGAAAGGACCTCTTACAGCTCTACAAACTGCACTTTGAGAAAAAACCCTCCAACATCAAAGGTACGTACAACGAATTAAGCCAATAAAAGACCTTTTTCATGAAAATAAATCAATTAGTTGTGATATCAAAGCTTCCTAATTTCCGATCAATGCGTATGTTTAGACAAGTGTCATTCCACCAATAAGAAATGATTATCTTCCATATGTAAACAACACTAGTCTATAGGTATCTTATGTGACTTTCTGTTATCCTTTAGTGGCTGTGGGCGAAAAACGTCCGTACCCCGAAACTGGTGATGATGGCAATGAAAGCAGCAAGACTAAAGCAGCTAGATCCGACGAGTTCGCCTCTATGGAGTTGAATCAGAAGATTGCTTCCCAACCAAACTCAGTGGGCATTAAAAGCACCTCGGAAGACTTGCCAAAAAGAAACAACTTTAAAGAAGCTGTTAATAACATCATCTTAGATCCTGAGTCGCATTCAAAGCCTCTGACCGAAACAAATAGTACATCTTCTTTCACCTATGCTTTTCCCAAAGATTTACTGAGCGAAGAGCTGCTACTTTCGACAGAAGGCAAGGCTTCTTTTCGGCATTGGACGTCGCGTATGATGCTTGATCTACTAAGTTTAGGCAAAGAAATTGAAACGAAGCAACCAGATCTGCAGCCAGGTTGCCCTGATTTCAATAGTTTATTATTGAAGAGGTTTCAGGAAGTTCACCCTTGTTGCATAGAGAGCAGGCGAAGTCTTTTCCTTAAGTTACAAACTCTTAACAAAGACCTGGCTGATCGCAACTCTAATAACAACAACCTAAATCAGAATCCTAAGGATTCCAAAAGGAAAAAGAATCAATATAAGAAAAGAATGACGACCAACACCTTCGATACTGCTCCATCTCCTGAGGTGAAATTGGCAAGTAAGGTCAAAGTAGAAACGACGAGCAACCCACAAAATGGATGTTTCACTAGCGAGTTGGAAACTACAAAGAGAAATGAAAGTTCATTTGATTATGCAGTACGTCCCGAGAAGCAAAATCAAATTCTAAAAGTTTGTGAAAGTGAAAGTAACTGCCAGGAGACAAGATTGCAAGTTGAAAGAGAGCAGATCGAAGCGTCAACAGTTATTAGTCCATGTAAGACTGAATTTAAAGGCGAAGCATCAACAGCGAATAAATTGGCCCTAGAGGGCTTTGAGGATTGGTCGCTTCAAATGATCCGAGACTTTATTGCATCCATGGATACAGCTCGGAAGCGTTACGCTGCTCTAAAGCAAAACAGTGATGACGGCAAGCTTCGATTAGTACCCTTGGTTCACGAGGAGTGGATGAGGATGCACCCTGAATCAACCGAGACTGTGAGAAGTGTGTTGGTAAAAATCAAATTGTTAAAGTCACAGAAGGATGTAATCAAAGAGCATTTAAGAGCTGATACTAACGTCAGCGAGGAAAGCGTTCCTATTGTAGCCACATCAAGCACGCAAAAGCCAAAGGCATCCAAGGCTAAATCATCTTTACCTTCGATACCTGCAGTTAATCGTTCACCCGCCAAAACCTCATCGACAAATTCCACCTCTGATTTCAAGTGGCATAAGGATATGATCGAGGACGTTGTGCGATGTCGTCAAAAGGCATTGGTCATGAGGAAGGAGCAACGGAAGTTGGAAAAGACTGCGAGGCAAGGAAAAGTCTCATTCCACAGCCTTTGGGAACAACTGTTTCGTGAGAAGTATCCGAATTCCCATTTTACAGCAAACAATTTAAGCGTCCACTTTTGGAGCTGGAGAAAACGACAACAGAGATTGGGCAAGGCTGACCCCATTAAAGAAGAGTCTCTCAGCCTTTCCACAAAGCATCCGATTAGGTGAGTGTGCCGCATTTTCTCGAATTTTATCGATACATAAAAGTGCTCGAAATGGCCCACTTTTAAGGTAAACCATATCAGTAGAGTCCACGGGACCAGTACAACAGGTTTTTTTTGCTTAGAATTTTATTTAAAATAAATGAAAAAGTTTTTAAAATGATCTTAAATCAATTTTCCAGACATCCAGGGCCCCAGTCACTTGGCGGTGACCACGAGTTCGAATCGACGCAAGGAACGAGGAGTGTCGCAAAACCAATGCGAATCAAGGCTTCTCGGAATGATAACAGCCAAAGATCCCTGCAGTTGCCAAGGAAATGTATTTGGACGCCAAGGCATAACTTGGTTCTCAGGGAGTGCTCTGAGGAATGCAACTTTGATAGGAGCAGCACTTTACGCACTTGGAGAGAACATTTTCCTTGCTCAGACCTGACAGATCAAATGTTAGTGAGAAGGCTCGACGATCTTCTGCTCAACCTAAAAAATGAAAACAGAGAAAACAATGAAGGGGATGTGGAAGGGGGTCGAAGGCCCAATGCTCTTGATCAGATGCATTGGTCAGAGCCACACATTGAGGACCTTTTCAAAGCTCATTGCAAGGCCTCCGAATATCGTCGTCGTTTACTGAGTGATTCTCGAATTGTAACTAAGAAGCGAAGATTGCCAACCTTATCACAGTTGTTTCACCGTGAGTTTTTACAAATGCATCCCTATTGCAAGTTGTCTTCATCAGAGTTGTTGAAAACGTTTAACACATTTAAAAGCTCTCGATGCAAAGAAGCAGAGAAGATTGAACGGGATGACAGAAAGCAGAGAAGGCTAAATCTGGTAATGGAAAGTCGACGCAAGGCATTGTTACGGCGTCGAGAAAGTCTCCTGGTTGCTAGTCTCACTTATGAATCGGCACACAGCTCGCTTCGAGTACCAAGTCTTGTAGCCATGTGGCATCGTGAGTTTCGCTATTTGTGCCATTTGGACGGACTGAACTACCCATGTACTGCAGTGAATTTAGTCGAGGATTACGAAGCTAGGGCCAGACTTTTGAGCTCACCAACCATAACCATGAGGAAGGACGTCTTTTTACACATGAAAAACATCGTGGAAGGGACAAAGATTTATGTACCGCCCTATGTGCATCCACGATCAGAAGCCATTAACCATTCAAAGGAGCAACAACTATTCACTGATCACGAATCATCTCAGAGAGCGCCATCAATGATGCCTGCGTTGAAGCCTCACCTTTTGGACCATCAACCCAAGTTGATTTCACGGGCAATACCAGAGAAAGAGCCCTCAACTGAAGCAGCAAACAATACCATAAAGCTCCCTGGCGGTGCAACTTTGATGGCAGTTGCCTTGGGCAAAGATGACAAGGAGAAAGGACAGGAGCTCTTCAGAGCGAAGGCCAACGAAAAGCCTCATGTAACTATTACTCTAGGATCAAATCCTGCCGATGATATTGACATGCCAGTCAGAGGTGTAATGGTGCCTCCTCCAATGGCAGCTCTTGCTGCTAGAGCTGCAGCCCCTCCCTCCCTTCCACAACTGAAACCCTACGGCATGGATCCTCATCGCTTTTTCTTATCACTTGCCGGTCGGTGCGGCCAACCTCTTCGTACGCAACTGCCAAGGCGCCTGCTGGACAAGATGTTTGAGTACGGTTTTACACAAGCCCAATTCGAGAGACTAATCCATGTCTACAACGATACCTTGAGAATATACGAGAAAAGCGTTTGCGATGGCTTCCTAGTGTTTTTTCCATACTTGCTTCAGGCAAATTGGCTCAAAAGCACAAAAGCCATAGGAGAAGGCAATGCTTCCATCGATGAAGATAAGTGTGTGAGTGCACGTCGTCTTGCTTATCTGATGGAGTTATACGCCCAGGAAATGCAAGCTCCTCCTTCCTGCTTACTTAAAGCTGGCGATGTTCAGGCAAGCACAGAGAGAGCGTTTTTCACAGAGCAATTGATGCAGGACTTGGCTACGTTGCGCCAAGAGATTGTCGCTGATCTTTGTGATAATGAGGCTCTCCCAATGAAGTCCATGGATGCTGTTGTCGACGCTGAGCTTCATCGTCGATGGCACCAAATGTATGAAGTAAGGCTTACTTCCCAGCAGATACTGGGTGTATCAAGAACCTTGAAGTTTGAAAGAGAAAGGGGGGGCAAGTTCAAGGGATCGCGTGACGAATGCGACTTACTCAATCTCGAAATGGAAGCGAAGCTGGTTCAATTGTGGTGTGAAATGAACGAACTGGTTGAGGACTCTCTTAGTGGAACAGATATGCGGGTGTTGATAAACGAGGCCAAAAATCAGATGGAGCTGGAACGAACGTCGCAATACAATTACACCAAAAATAAGGTTTGTAAGGACTTCAGCACTATTCATACGCGGGGCATACAGCAGCTTTTTAGTAGATGCAGAAACTTGTCAAGCGGTTCGTCGCTTAATCGCTTGCATGGGAGAAGGCAAGTCTCCAATTTGCCGAGGTTCTGGACAGAAAAACGTTTAGAGCATCTTCTGTTCTGCTATTCCAAAGCTTTGAGTCGTCGTCGCCATATCTTGAAACGTTGCAAATGGGGCAAATACATGAGAAATAACTCGATAATTAACCTACTAAAAGGATATTGGAGGCTAAGTGGAATTCCAGAGCCCAGCGAAGAGCTTCAAGGTTCGCTCCTCTTAAGCAAGGTAGTTCGTCAAGTGCGATGGGCGAGAAGAGAAGTGATGAAGAAGGTGGATAAAAAGATCAAGATTTGGAGTGAAATAGTAAGCGAGTACGAGTTGGGCGAAAGCACAACTTCTGTTCATGAACACCAATACGAGGACACTGGGACAGTAGAAGATTATAGTTTGTCTTCGATGCCGGCTTGGGACTTCTCTTTGGATTCTGAAGTTTTGACTTTAATTTCTGAGTCGCAAAAGCCTTCGTCTCCACATCCACCGTTGCCAGTGGCCATTGGCTGGAGTTCTGAATTGATGCACGACCTCATCAGGGCTCGAAGGCGTGCTCGTGGTCGTAAACGTCGTTGGGAGAGTTGGGCTATAAAGCAATTTGGAAGCCTAACCGCAGCCTACTGCAACTCGGATACCAAGGTTGACAAGATAGATGATCTTTTCATGGAAGAATGGGCCAAGATCAGACCGGAATTGGCTCGTCTCTCCATATGGACTCTTAACGCTCACGCCAGAAAGTTTGATTTGCTCAAAAAAGCTCTTATTCAAAATGCTAATTGTTATGTCCGAAAAGGTGAGATTGAGAGGGCACGCATTCAGTACTGGGACCACTCCGGTGTTCCACAGTTCAATTTAGAAAGCCTAGAAACCGACTATCGCCTCGACAAGAACATTGTGGCATTGGTCAAGAGCAGACAAGAGGCCATTATCAAAAGATCTTCCAAATTGGCATTCTTTGAGTCGTGGATGAATGAGTACAATAATTGCGTAAGCAACTCCCAAAGAGCGAAGAACGGATATGAATTGGCCAGAAAACTGTTTGTTGTAGAGCATTCACCTCAACTTGCGAAAATTTTAGCAGAGCACGCAATTACCTCTCAGATTGGCCAAAGCGTGCCTGTCTGCCAAATTGGCGTCTTGACTCACGAGGAAGCTCTGCACCCGCTGCGCCCTCGTCACCGCGTCTTTGTCAACGACGAAGACGAGATGCAAGTTTGCTTAGAGCTACATCAAACTCAAAAGTTTTCGAAGGACGAAGAGGACAACCTCGTCGATTTTGAACTGAAGAAATGTCCGAGTGCGCTTCCAGCAGTCGTTCCAGTCGACGACGACGAGGAAGACGAAGACGAAATCAAGCTCCCATCCAAACTGTCACAGTTGTTAAAGAAGAAAGCGTTACAAGAAAAAGTAAAGGTTGAGCAGAGAAACGAGCAAGACTTTGAATTCAACAACATCAACAATAAGATTTTCCAAGAAGCCCTCTTTTAAGAGGACAGTCATGAAAAGCAAGAATACTAGGTGAATTTAACCCAAATAGTAATAGCTAAATTGTACCTAAGATGCTGTTTTCCTCATTTCCTATAGCTCACTGGAAAGTTCCCAATCAATCCAAAGCTCTAGCAAAATTGCGAGTTCGCAACTCAATCTTAGCAAGAGGCTTTTCAATTCTCTTAATTCGATATTTGAGATAAGTTTGCTATAAGAAGTGTCTTATGAGTATGTTTGCATGTTTCTTTCGGCGACTGTATTGTTTTAACAGCTTCAAATTTCCGTCCTTGCGCGAATTTTGCTCGGGCGCAAAGAATAAATAAGGCCACCTCAAGCCAAATTTGCAATCGGACATGTCATTTTTTTTCGCAGGCATTGTAATATTTGCAGAGATCCCCGCGCGTTTGTTGTTTCTTTTGAGGCGTCAGCTGACGGCGCCAAACGAAGCTGGTGTTGGTCTGCGCGATGGCGGAGGACGCGTCGACGTTGCGGCTGCTGGTGGCCACGGACACGCACCTGGGCTTCATGGAGCGTGACGTGGTGCGGCGGAACGACTCCTTCGTGGCCCTCGAGGAGATCTTCGAGCTGGCCAAGCGCCACGAGGCGGACGCGTTGCTGTTGGCCGGCGACCTCTTCCACGACAATAAGCCCAGTCGGCCGACGCACTCGGAGGCTATGGCCATCCTGGCCAGGCACGTGTTGGGCAACAGAGCCGTGTGCATCGACTACCTCTCCGACCCCGCCACCGACTTCGCGCACACCTCGCCGCGCAGTCCCCTGGATATCAACTGGCTGAACCCCAACCTGAACATCGGGCTGCCCGTGCTGGTGCTGCACGGCAACCACGACGACCCCAGCGGCGCCGGTGGCCTCTCCTGTCTCGACCCGCTGCACGCGTCGGGGCTCGTCAACTACATGGGCAAGTCCGAGTCCCTCGATCAGCTGGTGGTCTCGCCGCTCCTGCTCAGGAAGAACGAGACCAAGCTGGCCATCTACCCCGTGGGCGCCATGAAGGACGAGCGGCTGCACAAGCTCTTCAGGGCCGGCAAGGTGGAGCTGATGCGGCCGCAGGACGAGCAGGAGCAGTGGTTCAATCTCTGCGTGGTGCACCAGAACCGCGCCAAACACGGGGAGACCAACTACTTGCCCGAGGCCTTCCTGCCCGACTTCCTCCACCTGGTGGTCTGGGGCCACGAGCACGAGTGTCGCATCGAGCCCGAGGTCAAGGCGGGCGGCGACGAGCGCGTGTTCATCACGCAGCCAGGGAGCTCGGTGGCCACGTCGCTCAGCGAGGGCGAGGCCAGGCCCAAACATGTGGCAATTCTGGACATCAAGGGGACGCAGTTCAAACTCACGCCGGTAAAACTTTCTCAAGGCAACATTGAAGATTATCTGGTTTTTGTACTACGTAATTTATTTTGAGTCTGTATTTGTTCAAGATTCCTTTGCAAACGGTGCGACCGCTCATCTTTCGCTCCATCTCGCTCGACGAGTGCCAGGGACTCAATCTTGAGCCGAGCAAGATTTCGGGCAAGAGCAACAAACAGCTGCAGTTGGACATCGAAAACTACCTCAAAGTAATGTCTTTCAAGATTTTAAGGTCGATTAGTTTTTCGGAATGATCATTTTATACCGATTTTTTAGGGGTACGTGGAGGATTTGTTACAAACGGACCTTCCTGCCTTGTTAACTGGGCATCCGAGACAACCCCAAGAGCCGTTGGTTCGCGTTCGCGTCGAATACACTGATGAGGCACATCAATTGACACCGGGGTTGTTCGGGAACAACTTCGAGGGCCGCGTGGCGAACCCTTCGGATATTCTGTTGTTTAAGAAACGAAGCAAGCTGGGCAGAAAGGGAGATAATGAAGATGATATTAAGGAAGACCTAATGGATGCTATCTTTCAATGCCAGGTTTTTTTTATTATCTTAAAAAGATCAAAAGAAGCAAACTTCTAACTTATCTCCTCCCCTTGTGATCTAGGAAAACGATGAGGAATTGCCATCCATGGAGAATTTCATCACGGACTACTTCACCTCCGTGGAGGAAGAGCGAGCGCAGTTGCGGTTGTTGGGCTCGCTAGGCATTAAGGCGTCTATGAAGAGCTTTGTGGAGAAGGACGAGCGAGACGCCGTCGATGCCATTGTGGAGCTACAGTTGGATAAGACCATACAGAATGTTGTGGACAAGATCAACAATGCAGATAATGACGACCACGATTGGATCGACGAGACCATCGAGCAATTTAAGCAGCAACGAGAGCTCAGCGAAGCTGATTTTGAAAGTGTTCTACGAAACAGATCTAGTGCAAGAGAATCTGCGAACGAGCGCAGAAACGATCCTGAGGAAGACCTTTCCTTTGAGGACGAAAGATTGGAACGTAGTCAAGTAACGAATGGTAGACGTGGAAGTAGTACTAGAGCCTCGAGAGCGTCTCGTGGGTCCTCAAGAGGCACTAGAAGACAAGCCAAAGTTAGTCCAATTGTAACAAGTACCCCAGCAACAACTGCTACCAATGGAAGAAGTTCGGGTAGAACCAGTAGCAGACGTGCACGTGGTGGATCAAGGGGATCTGCAACAAGAGGAGGCAGGCAGTCAACCATTACTGACGCTTTTAGTAACAGTGCGTCACAACTATCCCAACGGACTAGCAACAGACGCACAGGCACTCAGTCGGCTGGGAGGAGTGTCCTTTACGACTCGGATTCGGAGTGAATTCCAAGAGAATCTTTGAACAATACATCATAAAGATGTCTTCCTCAAAAATGTGGCACAGGCTTATGTGAAAATATTCTCGAAATTCCAGTGTGATCTCTTGAATGTCGTATTTTTATAGAGAAGCTTGGACAACAAGGGCAACGAGTTGCTTCTTACGTAGAGAGCCGAAGCAACTGCCATGAGTGAAATAACTGCTCTTTTGGATATATATGGATGTAACGAAGAGTGCCTGGTTTCTTTAAACAGATGTGTACCGAAATATCTTTTTTTAGCTTCCTAGCATCACAATGTTCTTGTGTTTTTCAGACAAGTTCCATAGAAGAGGTCTCAGCATGGCGAGTGAAGGAAAGCCGAAAGTGATGAAGAAGGCAGAGCGCGAGCGTTGCTGGGGCGCTCGCGACGCATTTTGGAAGTGTTACCGTGACAACGACGAGCAATTAGAAGCCTGCAAGAGTCTGAGAAAGACATTCGAAGATTCTTGTCCACACACGTGGGTGGCTCATTTCGATCGCAAGTTCGAGTACGAGAAGTTCAAGTTGGAAATGCAGGAGCGAGGCTACCAGCTAAAGGACCAAGAGTTCGTCGAGAAGGCCAAGAAGTTTGCAAACTTGTGAAAGAACCCTTGTTTAAATATAGTAGTCGCCCGTGATTTCAAAGACACATGAGACCCAGACAGAAGTTTATCTGTGCCTAAATAGTGAGTGCAGTGCGTTAATGGAATTATTTGCAACAAATGCATTAATTGACGCTTTGAATTAGCCTGAGTTAGTTATTCGGGCAGTAATTCAATATGGACTTATTGTCTTTGCGATTAGCCTTCCTTCCTGAGAAATTGGTTAGTTGACCTGGGCTGTTCTGAACTGTTGCGTTCTATTTCAATTGTACCAAAATTGAACAAAAGTGGGAACGGGCGTCGTTTAGCTGCGATTTGCGATTCGACTCGCGAGTAATTGCGGCGCTATCCATCCGCTATCGCTCTTGGCCTC
>JAOXNJ010033330.1:0-13115 GCA_028566655.1 Metis holothuriae
TGGGCATTTTTCTTTCTGAGAAAAATTCGAGATTTGGGAGAAGAAAGATCGACGATTTCAAATATGTAAAAATTTTTGCGATTGGAAATACCGTTCTCGAGTAATAAGAGAGAAAAGGAAATTTGGTCAGCTCCGCGGACCAATTCCGCGCAACGGGTTAATTTCCAAAACGCTTCCATTTTTAAATATTTTTATATTAACAGCGCTAGAATGGGCAATTTATATCTTAAACAAAACAAAAATGTGTTTGTTTTTGCCTCAAACAAAAAAGTATTGATACTTCGATCCTCAAAAAAGTTGATTGAGTTCACGAACTGCGATGGTTTTTAGTAAATCGCCGTACCACGCCGGAAGGCTGTCTTTCTTGAAGTGGCAATGTAGAAAAAGCGAGAGCCCGCAATTTTGAACCTTCCCGTCTACCCTCCCGCCTTAAGGCAGTATCTGATATTATAACAGAGCGCTGTAACGAGGATGGGCTTCGCAGACTGAAAGTGCTATGCTGGCAGAAATTAAAATTATTGGAATATTGACGATCTTTTGGAATTTCTTGCGTTTTTGGGGTCGATTGCATAAGCTTTACTCGACATGATTTACTCCAAAAATGTAAAAAGCAAAAAAAAATAGTAAAAATTATCAATTCTTCAATTATCAAGTCGCGAGCAGATACAGTAACTGTGAGCTACTATCACAAGATCGAAAAAATTGGCTCACCGCTCTCTGAAATATATTTTGTCTGACCGACAGTTCAACCTGCCGGTATTGAAAAAAGAGCTGCACTTGCAAAAAATGAAAAAAAGTTCTTCATATTTATTCTGATAATTTTAAATTTTAAAATAAAAACTAGCTCGACTGACTTCAACTAGGTTATATAATGAGACGTCTGTCCCTCAACTTTTTTGATTACTAAAGTTAAAAATTGGCATGAAGCTCTGTGACAAAAAATCATAATTTTTCTTTTGAAAATTTTTACTTTTTTTGAAAGTGAATGAACCAATTTGCTCAGCTTACCATGTTTTCTTTTCATTACTCAAAATTCTATTTGTTCATCTTTTCGAAAAGTGCTCAACAGGTTCTCTTAATAAAAATTCCTTCAATTTATCATATTTCGATATTCTCTTTTTTAAAAAAAAATAAAATCACAATATCCAGGTCTGCTGACACATTTCAGAGCTGGCAGGTTAGTACGTGACGAGGGGCTGGCGTGGGCGTGACCCGAAACGCGTCGCCGCCCACGCGTTCACCAGCCGAACTGCCGAATCGTGACCCAGTCGCGTCGTGAACTGGCAGCTCGCGAGCGCCACCGCCGGAGTGACAACACGTGCATAACGATCAAAACAACATGATTTTTCATGAATGATGAATTTGTATGAAAGTAGGATAACTGCACTATTTTTTGGCGCTGTTGAGCGGTTTTCACTCGAATACCAGTTTTGAATGCAAAACAAAAAATACGAATAATCGGCTTATCGCATGATGGCGCCATTGGTATTTTTGATACCATCATGATAGATCTTGATAGTATTTTTTTTTCGATAACTTTGTAATTAACTGATAAATTATTTCTTTTCTTTTAAAAATGGAAAGAAATATATTTTATTTTTCAATTTTGAAATAGAAAATTAACTACTCGCATCATAAAATCCCGTCAATGGCAATAATAAAATGACAAAAATCGCGAAAGCGGTTTCTTAAGCCGCCGCTTAGTTGTGGAATGTGTCTGGAATCGGCCAAATCGTTTGTAAACAAGTGCGTTAGTTAAAACTGCAGCCAATAAAGATCATCCGATATCCGAATATTAACTTGCTCCCGCCGGGCATGAGCCGGTCGTGCCGCTAATCCACCATGAAGGCTAAAAACTCACGCTAGAATTTCCCGCGAATGTTCTAACTCGCATTTGGGACTCGTTTTTTATTCGTGATAAAAAATTCGCTGTTTCATTGTTTCTGATATCCGAAACGAGCCCGATTAAGAGTTGGCTTAGCTGCAAGATGATCCCTTCTTTCTTGGCCAGCGGTGGCAGCTTTCTGAAAAGAAGAAACTAAAGACGGAAGAGCCGAAATTCGAGAGCAAAAGGCTTAGCTTGGAAGGCTTCTTTTTCTAAATAATTTAAGGCCTCGCAAATTGCAAACGTTTCTTCTCCTCGATTTACCTGAAGCCTGATGGAGGTCGAGGAGCGTCCCGTGCGCGCGCGCTCTTAGGCCGAACTGGTCGCATCTCTCTTTTTAATCCAGTCTACAAACTCGCCTGTTACTTTGATTTATGATTAAAGGAACTAGAAAACAACGAGGAGGTTTTATTTTTGTAAAATTTAGAATTTGAGCACGCGCTTTTGGTGTTTTGGCCTCTCATAGTAACCACAATGGACGACAAAGGCACGTTCGGAATGTAAATGTTTACAAGCTACTAAAAATTCGACACCCTGATCTTTGTATTTGACGCTAAATGGACCCCCTTATGTCATTTTTTTTCTATCAAGGCTGAAAAGCGCTCTGTTCTGATTAATTACGCGAAAGCGAATCGCTGTTAAACGAAGCTAATCAATTTCTAATTTTCGGCGGATTCATTTCTCAAATCTTCCTATCTTTGCATTTTGACTTTTTCAAAGATGATCTTTTTCATTCTGTTCTCCACCTTCAAAGCAGAGAATACGACTACGACGCTCACGCCAACGCCGATCGGTTATCGTCGACGAACATCAGCTGAATTCCTCGACGAGCTTTTGGGCTCGTACGACAGATTCACCCACCCGAATTACTATTCCAAGCTCCCGACAAACATTTCGATCAACCTGTTCGTAAACTCGATCGATTCAATCGAGTCGAGCACAATGGATTATAAAATCAACGTATTTCTTCGAATGAAGTGGATTGATAAGCGTCTTCGTTTCTCGCAACAGGACGTTCCCGATGCGGTTCTCAACGTCCACCCTTCGATGTACGAAAAGCTCTGGGTTCCTGACCTGATCTTCTCGAACGAGAAAGTTGGTAATTTCCACACACTGACCACCGACAATCGCTTGCTAAAGCTGAGCAGAAACGGAGAAGTGTACACGTCTATCCGTATTTCACTAACGCTTGGCTGCTTGATGGATTTTCATCTCTTTCCGATGGACATCCAGACTTGCCCGATCCAAATGGAATCATTCGGCTACAGCATGGACACGCTTCAGTTCAACTGGCAGGAGAAGGGCGCGATTCAATTGAACGACAATATCGTGCTGCCTCAATTCAAAATCAAAGGCTTCAAACTCGAGGACTGCACGAAAGTTTACAGCTCTGGAAAATTCACTTGCAAGGAAGGACAGTTCATCATGCAGAGACAGCTCGGTTATTATTTCGTACAGATGTACGTTCCTACTGTGCTTGTTGTTTGGCTCAGCTGGATCAGCTTCTGGATAGACATCAACGCGGCTCCTGCAAGAACTTCTCTTGGCGTCACAACAGGTGAGACAATAGCTTTCGGTTTTGTCAATAAATTTTAGTCCTAACAATTACTCAGCAAGCACAGAGCTCCGCAAATGAAGTCCCGAAACTTTCGTATATCAAAGGTGAAATTTCTCTTTTCAAATCGCCAAAAACATTTAGGAATCGACTACTGGATGACGACGTGCATGATATTTGTCTTTGCCGCCCTCTTGGAATACGCGATTGTACAATGGATCTCCAGAAAAGACAAAGACAGTGCCTTCTATAAGCGCAAAATACAGGAAATACGGGCAAAGAACGATCCTAACGGGGAGTTTACCTCTCGTTTCGACAAGCTCAATGCATGTCTCCAGGTTTTTATTTACGATTTTTAGTAATAATCAGAAGTTAAGAGTTCGGTGCTGTCCTTGATTCCGGGGGTCTCGAGAATCTCTGCATATATTCAGCGACATTTTGAGTTCGTCTTCCTGAATAACGAAGAACCGGACCAGAAAAAATTCTACCAGGAGTTCGCCATCATGATCGACAAACGAGCGCAAGTCCTGTTTCCCCTCGCTTTTGCGCTCTTCACTCTGCTCTACTGGTCTGTGCTTTTCGCATCTGAGGAAGCGGCGGAGAAGGTTCTTGATGGAGCTGTAGCATATGTTGCGAAATATGAAATGAAATAAAATAAATTTATGTTAGAAAACAGCATTGTTGGTGAATAAACTCATATCCACAAGATCTGTAGCTATTTACAATTGAGTCCTTGATATGATATGACACATAAAGTTGTGATAAGTGCGCTAAAGACGGGATATTTGACTTTCCAAGCATCTGCCTGAGACTGTGTTCGAGCAGCTTATCCGGACTCAACCCTTCGATTGCCAACTAATTGATGTCTTCAAAATATAAAGACAAGTCACAAGTTGCAAATGCTTGAAAAATAGAATAGCGTTTTCAAGCAAGTAAAGAGAGAGCATTTGTTGATGAATGTTTTCGGAAGGAGGATTATCGGATTAATTTGACAGACAACACCGTTCAAATATTTCTGGAAATGATTGAAAATCTCTTCTCTCATTCCAACAAGTATTAGAGAGAAACATAATTTCAAGAAGCTCCTTATTGGAGCAAGAACAGAGATGATCTCTGAGAGATCATAAAACGTGGCGAAGTGCTGCTTGACTTAAAAATTCATATTCCCATCTGGAGATCACACCTTGTCTACTTGCATATTTCAGTCAACTACTTCTGTTCCCCTTATTTAAAGCTAATTGTATTATTCGTGCCTATTTTAACTCTTTTTTCAGACAAAAAACGGAACAATGCAACTAAAGATTTGCCTGCTTATAATAGGAGTTGTTCAGGCATGCCATCAATACGGAAAACATAGAAGAGAACATAAAATTTTTCAGTCGAGATTTTACCAGCGCGAGAAAGCAATCAAACGAGAGGACCCAAAACTTAGCCCGATAAGCGCCGAAAGCTCGAGTTTTTGTACCGATGAAATCTGCAATTCATGCCGTCAACACATAATTCTTTCGTTTGGCCAGTCTCCTTCGGGAGCGACGGAAGCTTGTAAGCAAATTTGGCTGCAGGAAGATTGCTGTTTCTCCCTTTTTTAAAAAAACATAAGGTATTACAGAAGTAGATCCTCAAAAGATTTAAAGCTGATCGTTTAGTGATCCAACAAGCTCGTACCAAAACTGGGTTGGAGCGAGAATCTACCGAACAGGCCGAGCAATCTCCGCACTGGATTAAAAATGGAATTGCTATGCTTCAAAGTTTCTGCTCTACCTAGTTTTTTGCTCAAATAAAACACAAACAAGATAACCAAAAATGAATCAAATGAACCACTTTTGTTTTCGATTGTCAGAACTCGAGCGTGGTGTTATTTTGAACTCCAAATGCAGGATACAAGTACAACTACATGTGCTATCCAATAAATAGTGATTTCGTCCAACGCGTTTGAAAGTTGGAACAATGTCTAAGCGACGACGATGTCGATGGTTCGCTCGCCTTCGATGCTGTCCTGGAGAAGATCGGGAGCGGAGAATGTGATCTCTGGGAAGACGTCCATGTTGCCACCTTTAGAAAGGATAAGCTCATTTAGATTTCTAGTGCATTGTTACCTCCGTAAGTTCGGGCGAGTCGCTCCTGAATGTCAGCACTCTCCTGGGCGAAAGCAGCGCCACCGTCGACGATACCTTCAGTCTCGGATCGGGTCTTGTACTCCCGGATCTGAAAAGAATTATTTAAAATATTCGGAAGAGATCTCATTTTATTAAAACTTTCTTGACGTTCGGAGAATTAAGAATTTAAGTAAATGATGAAGGTAAATGGTATTAAAAGTACCTTGTTGAGGAAGATAGCCTGGACAGGGTCGACCGATCGGCGGGTGGTGGAGACGGAAAGAGCTCGGGCGGCGACACGAAGCATTCTAGAACAATTTTTTGTTTTCTCTTTGCTGTGATAGAGCTTTTCAGTCAGATTTGAGTTAATATCCAGGTAAAATCAAATGTGAGTTATTTTAAATACAATGACTGGCATTAAAAGATAACGGTAAATCTATAAAATTTATTTATAGACCTTAAAAAATAAAATATTATTCTATAAAATTCATTAATAAACCCAGTAGTTCCGAATCATAATTTTTAATAAACAATTCCTTCGTTAACTGTTTTCGCTCCTCAGTTCTTTGTTATAAAATAAACGCATTCTAGAAATTTAATTTCTCTGTCAAGGTAAAATCTTCTTCCGGATTTCTCTCGTTTTAGGGAAAGGGAAAAGCGTAGGAGCACTAGAATTGACTAAAGATGAAGAGAAAGTCGAAAAAGAGGCGAAACTTGGATTCGAGCGGTGGAGCCTACGCGCGCGAAATCCGAACGCCTATTGGCCTCTTCCCGCTGAGAGAGAAACAATCAGAGTGAATGAGAGATTCGAGTGAAGAAATTCTAGATTAAAAAAGAGAAAATTCTACTACTACTAGGGCAAAACACAATTTGTAAAAATAACATAGATAAATGTTTTCAAAGTATTTAAAAAAAATAAAATAACATTACTAAAATTTGTTGCAGTATCAATTTTTTATTACTAGTACTGAAAATCTGTTTAATTTTTCTCTGTTTTTTTTATAAATAATTCTCAAAATAACAAAACCACTGTTTTCAGTTCGAAATGTCTGCCTGGAAAGCCGCCGGTATCTCCTACGTCCGATTCTCTGCCGTCGCAGCCGGAGCCCTCAAGAAGGGTCTCAACGCTGAAGCTATCGGTGAGTCTTCCTTTATTCCAGATTCCTCCTTAAAATTTCTTTTCATACATTTTTTTCAAGCCAAGCGAGCTGGTGGTGTCGGACAAAACGTCATTGCTCGACAGTGGGCCAACGGCAAACCCAGCGGTGATTTCATCTTGGGAAACAAGGTCCCCGAAGCATAAGCAAATGTATCAGTCATTCGTCCCAAGAAAACTGTTAGCCGGAACCTGTTCAATTATTTATTGGTCCTCCTTCTCGACAATAGCAAACCGGCTAAATCCGTTTTGAAGCTGTCGAATTTGATGGCTGCTAATTTCGAAAAAATAAATAAAAAACTAAAAGCTTTTTGGATGATCCTTCTTTCGATGAAAGAGCAATTTTGATGTTTTCTTTTATTGGACATAAATTGAAGAAAAGTTCAAACAGGGTGGATTTCTGAGATGCGCTCGTACTTTCAGGCTTTTAAAAAATCGCTCATATTTTCCTATTTTGTCTTTTTGAAAGCCACCTGGATGTGCTCATGTCTTGCTTCTTGTTTTCTTTGCTTTGCGACGTCAAAAATTATCCCGTAGCTATGTCTTCTGTTTCCGTTTGATTTTCTGATTAACGGCTTTGAAAGTACGTTTCTCTGGAAAGAGTGGGTGTTTGCCAGCGCGCGCCACATCCTGTTTCTCACTTTCAAAAGCAGTGCGATGGACACCAGTCCCACTGATATTCTTTGGTACTGGTTGAAATACTCTGTTCCGTGGTAGTCGTCGAATTATAATATTCAACCCTTTCCCCGATGATGTGAAGCATGTAAAGCTTTTCGTTTTCGTTCTGATTACGCTCCATGGCCGGTTATTGTCTCTGCTTTTTGCGAAATGCCATGCCAAAGCTCCTAAGCCCCACTTGAAAACTCAAGAATGAGTCAAGCAAGATTTTCCCAAGTGCCACGAATACAATACGAATATCTCACCTCTTTTTTGTTCTAGCGGAGTCTACAAAATAAACAGGGTATACAGTGGTTTCTCCCCGTTTGGCACACCAAAAGTGACTCCTCGTTTGGCACAATCGCGTCACTTTTCGAGCGCGATTTAGTTTAGTTCTTTAGTGAAAGTGTCTCCCCGTTTGGCACATTTCGGGCATAATTCGGTGTGCCAAACGGGGAGAAACCACTGTATTAAGAAGTTTATAAGGCCATTCCGGGTGAGACATTTGGCTGGACACGCTTTGAACTTGCTGGGAACTTTCGGTCTTTTCCGAGTTTCGATTTTTGACCTCCAAAAATAGGTCAATCTATTTTGAATGGGTTAAAAAGTTCAAAACTCGTAACTGAGAAATGTTATGCGCCCCGGCAACGGCGACAATGGCGGTACTAAAATACAGTAAGGAACGCTCAATCTCATTATGCTTTCCACGATCACGGAAGCGTACCTCATCTTACAATGCGCAGCGCAAATTGCCTTGTTAGCCGAAACAAGAGAAGCTCCACAGAAGTGACTTCTCAGTCGAGCGCGCTATCCGGTTAAAAACGTAAGTACGAATTTTTAATAATTTCTGGAACCTGGAGCGAGAGAATGTAGTTTTCACGGTGGGCGGGAGGAGTGTAGCCACCGATGACGCGCACATCGGAAGAATCGCCCAAAGCGAGTGTGAGGAAGGCGCTCGCGAATTTCATGATTAGCTCTGCAGATTTTGAAACGCGATTTCATGCATTTTCAAGAATTTAAAATGAACAGAAGTGCGCTTCCCATGCGCCATGACGTCGCGGTTATTCGGTTTTTATTCTAAAAAATAGTAAATTCAAACACGGTGAACTTGATTGAACGCTGCTTAAAATAATAATTATAAACGATGAGTAAAAAGCAGTTAAGTTGTTTTAAAACTTCCTCAAACGTACGGCCGTTTACGCTTGTTTTTTACGATCGACGTTGGCATTTGAAGATAATTATCCACAAAGCTTCCAGAGATTTCGAAAGTGATCTGAAAACAATCAATTGTCATTCAAGCTTGAAGCTTTTTCAGTTTTAACTTTGCGGTAGAATCTGCCTTCCTTCAAAAAAAGACTTCGCCAGCGGCCAAACGATCGTTGTCAGTGCTTTTTACAACCTTTTTGTTCTTATTATATTTTTAGCAAGAGAAAATGAAGAGTTTTTACGTTTTGCCAGCTTTAGCAATGGCTGATGGGCATCTTCCTTCCGAAATCAGCCACAAAGTCAATCTCATGGTAAATTTATTTCATTTTAGAAATTCGTTAATGTTTAATTAAAAGCCAGAGGCGAACGGGATCATCCAGGCGTCGGTCTTGATTGACGTCTCCGACGCTGGATATGTCAGCTTCGGCTTCGGACCAGAATCTGGAGCTAAAATGACAAACTCAGAAATCGTTCTTTTCCAGTGGACTGACGCACAGGATCTCCAGCTTAAGCAATATCAAGGTAAGGTTTATTTTTCATCTCAATCTAATGCGAATTAGGACTTGCAAGTGGTAACGGACCGCCAACTCTTGTTGATACTCCAGTTTGGAAGATAAAAAGCGAAGAGCTCGATTCTGACGGAAAAGTCAAACTCGTTGTTGAAAAGAACACTGCTGACGCTTGTGATGCTTGCTTGGATGTTACTGTAAGCTGATTCTCTTTTTTCTGCAGCAAAGTAAACCTTAATCAAGAGCAAAGCATCGCTGATCTGGGCGCATGGAACGATCTCCGAAAACAGCCCAAGTTATCACTCTGGCAACCGAGGATACATTGAAGGAGTAACTCCAAATGCTGGATACGAAAAGACTCTTCATATTCCACCGTCCGACCACGACGACAATCACGGAGACCACAGCGATCCTGACCACGTTCACGATGATGACGAAAATAACGATACAACAGATGACGGGCATGATCATCAGCACGATGATGATCACGATCACGGAAATGGCAAAGATTCAGCTACTTCATTTGGAGCTGCTGCTGCTTTATCGTTGGCATCATTTTTATTTTCTCTCTGAGCGAAAAACATGATAATCAAAGCTGAGCAAGAATTCTTTTCAAATACTGACTTCAACATTTAATAAAATTTATATGCAAATTGCAATTGAGAAATATTATAAATAAAAAAAGTTCTCATATAGTGTCTCATTTTCTGTTTTTGAAAATCAGTTTATTTGTACGTTTATATAGCTCTGGAGCAGGTGGATCTTGAAAATCAAGGTCAGCAATCTACTTCTCAAGCTGGTGCCAGTTGCGCAGCTTTCCTGCTCGTACTACCTTGGTTTGAACCGCAGCGGTCTCACGATTTTCATTTTTGATACAAGACAGAACTGGAGGTGGAGGCGTTACTTGAGTTGGAGCACCACTACTGGAATGGTGAGTGCAGAAAAGAGAAGCTTAGGGACTCCACGCTTGATTGGGGACCATGAACACCATAAAGTGGCTAATTTAAGTATGAATTAGAATTTTTTCAAGAATATTTGACTGAATTTTCAAATTCAAGATCATTCAATTGAGGTTTTTCACCGCCCAATGATTTTTCCTCTCTTTTTACATTACAATTATTATCGATGATAATTTACTGTCTTCTCTTATCAAAAACTTGGATTTGACTTTCAAAATCATTTGAGCTTCTGTCAACTGACCAAAATTCACCGACGCATGTTCTCCTAACGATCGAACGCTTGTTGACTGAGTGTGCTCTCCCTAGCTGTGCATTTTGAGCGCGTGGCTCGGCATCACGTCGTGCTCTTGCTCCTGCGCCGTGCTGCTCCTCCTCCCCCACCAAGACGGTCATCCCGCCTCCGCGTAATCCTTCGCCCCTAATAAGAGACCTTCTTTCATTACCTATTCAAAATTTCCTTTTCTCCCAGCCAACGATATCTTCCAAAGAAGATTATAAAATATCAATTTGAAAGGAAAAGAGCTTAAAAATATATATTAAAAAGATATATAAACAATTATTTTTACAAAAAATGATAAGCGCGACCGAAGCGCGAAATCGCTTCTTTATTTTTCTTTTTCAAAAAAAAAGAGAAAAATCGATATGACGAGCTCGATTTTGCAGCTCGCTACTAGACCGCTCTCGTCTTCCTGGGCAGGTCGTTACTATACAAACAGGAGCGGGACGCGCTCAATGAGCGAGCGTGAGAGCGTCCAACTCGTGCGACAGAATCGTGAGAAGAGCAGAGGCCGCCGCTGACTGACTACCTTCACGTGTTTTAGAGCGGGGGCGAGGCAGCGTCCTCCACTCTCCAAACAGAAAACGCTTCTTCGAAGCAAGTCGAACTTTGAGAGAAATAACGATCAAAAGAGAGACAAAAAAAATCATGGAAGAAGTCATCCATTGTTTCATTCACGGCACGAACGATCTCAAAGCGCTCCTGCTTCAATCGTGCAACCTCATTTTCGAATGCCGCTCGTCTCGCGAGCTGTTCAGATCGCTCCCGGATTTTATTCAACACATAGGAATCGGAGCTCAATTTTCAATTTAATTATTTTTTGTCAATTTTACAAAATTATAAAAATTTTATGTTTTTATTTTTTTTTCATGAAATGAGCTCAAAATAAGATGCCAAAAAATGCCAGCTGGAGCTCAATCAAAACGTCGAGCAAACAATCAAGCCGGAAGAAAACCCGCGTCTTCTCAAGATCCTTTCCTGGAATGCAAATTCGATGCTGAACGGAAACAGATTCGTCAATAATTGTGCTGATAGTTTTGACGAGCCGTCGCCCGACATTCTCGATGAACGATTGCCGACTCCTGTCGAGCCCGCGGTTGATAGTCAAGAGCATTTGCCGGTCATGGACGTTGAGAACTCGTTTCTTATCAATCCAGAAGCTGCGCCGAGATCTTACGCGTCGCCCGCTATTAGTAACGCTCCCTCGAGAGAACCGACGGCGTCTTTCGAGCAGAAGCTGCCGGTCGAAGGAGAACAAATCATCGTGACGGGGCCCATCTGTCCTGTTTGCGGTAAATCCTTCGCTACTAAAAATGTGAGCAAATCGATCATCAACATAATTATAAAAAATAATAATGTTGTAGAACTGCAGAAGACATGTTCGGGAGATGCACGGAATGACGCCGATCTCGAAGAAAAGAGCGCAAAACGGTCACGGAGCTGCATCGACGCTTGATGAGAGCAGGAATGGATTCATTCAAAATGGAGGAATGGGCGACAATGGCGAAAGAGAATGTCCTTCTTGTGGAATTTCAAGTGCGTTTTTTTATCTTCTATGATTTCGAGAACATCAATTTTTCGAAATACTAATTTCCGTGGCTTCTTCGGAGCCACAATTCTTTGCCTAGCATTTAAACAAAACTTCAGCGCTTGACAGCGACTCTCTCCGTCGTCATCTCATCGACGACCATCGATTTTCTTACTTGGACGCGTGCTCAATCGTGGCGAAAGAAACTCCTTTAGGGTGCGATTCTCTTCCTACTCTCGTCACCCCTACGTCACTGCAACAAGAAATTCCAGCCGAGAGCGTCTTAAACAGCTCAAAGGTAAATATTATTTCAAGAAAATGAGGATTAACGACGATTTACTTTGAAGAGGAAAGCACACTGTCCGCTGTGCAAACTTGTCTTGTTTGACCGCTTGATGGCGCGAAAGCATTTGATCAAGCAGCATGGCAAGGATGATGCTGAATCGGAGGTTATCTTGGCAAAATGTTTTCCGGAAAACGCGCCCGAAGAATCTGTAAGGATTTCTTTCAAAAATAACATCGAGCTCTTTTTTCAAGGCGTCGAACAATCAAAAGGATCCAGACACGATAGCATGTCCAATTTGCCACAAAGATTGGCACAAATCAAACCTGCGCAACCATCTGTTCTACGGTCATCATATGAAAACTGCGGAAGTGGAAGCTGCACTTTTGAAAATTCGAAATCCAAAATCGGGGCTGAAAACGGAAAGCATCAAGAATGACAGAACTCCTTGCCCACTTTGTGAAAGAAGTTTCAAGGTTCGTTTTTGCTTTCTATGTATGCAATAATCATTCTGTAGCACTGGTACAATGCAAGGAGACATCTACGCGAAGGGCACGGCATTGAGCATGAAGAAACTGTGCGCATGATTCGACCACCCTCCGAGCTCAGAAGAAAAGCAATTGACTCGTTGATTACCGAGGCTTCAGAAACAAAAACGCCTCCCGAAACAGCCGGAAGCTCGCAGGAAAGCCTCGAGCCAGACGTATCTTCCGAAGAAATTGTTCAAGAAAAAGATAAATCAGAAACGTCGCCAGAAATTGACGACGATGAAGGCGAGCTACAAATTGCTGACGACGAGATTCAGGAACTGCCACTAGATGAAGATGACGAAGACGAAATAGAAACGTCGCGGGAAGCTGCGAACAAACCGAGGAAGGAAAGGACGGAATTGGTCCAGCTTCGGACAGGATCAATTGTGAAAGTCAAAGTGTTGCCTGGGAGCTTCCAAGAAGTTGGAAACAAAAAATGCGAGCACTGCCACTTGATTTTGTCTTCGAGAGTTT
>JAOXNJ010033552.1:0-13113 GCA_028566655.1 Metis holothuriae
GTAAAGATTCTCTCTAATGTCTTAATGAGCTAAAGGAACCATAAAAATAAGTGGTTCATAAAAGAAGTTCTGTTCAAAAAAGAGCTTCTTGGAAGAACTTCGAAATTGGGTCAGATCACAAAATACATAGACTTATTTTGTTCTAAACAAACTTTTAGACAAAATTCCTTTATACTCGTACTAACTAATGTTATGCGTATGCGAACTATTCTTATTGTTCGCATATAAACTATTCTTATGCGAAGAAACGTTTTTTTATTAGTGAAATAATAATATTAATAGATTTTTATTACTTTTTTACTATTTTTGTTATCGAATTCAGTTCATACTTTACTGTACTTGTTACAATGGTATGCTTGATTGGTCTACATATTCGCTTACTTGTTAAGAATTTATGTATTCAAGGTTTGCATGAATGTGAGCATCGCTTCATGCTTGATGTCACGGCCTCAAATGGGCCTTAAAAGTCACAGCACAAAATTTATTTAATAAGTTATTTACCAAACATTACACAATTTTTGCATAAATAAGTACCATTAATACTAAGTACTTGTGTTCTATTTGTTGTTTGTTGTAAAGGAATTTTCTTTGTTGTTGTTGCTTTTAATCCTTTCAGGGCAAAAGTTCATTCATGATCATTCATGCCAATTCCAGACTGTAGTAGTATAGTGCTTCTCTTAATTCAGAGAAGTCATGACACAATAATAATCATTATTTATGTACCTTTTTATAAATATATTTTTATTGATTATGCCACTTTTCTTCCGCCTTACTTCATGACATTCAAAAAATAAAATTTTACTAATGAAATGATACTAAAAGTAAATAATACCTTTATACTGTAAAGGAAGCAACTATTTAAATGAAGGGCTTGAAATCAATGAAATTTGGCCAAAAATCTCCAACTTTCTCATTAATTATTCAAATTTTCATCAAGTCCAATTTACTTTTTAATACAACTCTTTAATACAATTTCATTTGTAAACACAATTTGGCCTTGGAAAAAAGGGGCAAAAAAATGAACTTTAGTACATGAAAATGTAGGTACCTAGTAATGGTAAAGTACGCATAAAGAGACAAAAAGGTCTAAAGTGAAAAAAGATAAGGGGACTTACCCCACCATCTCACACCTTTTTTTCTCAACTTCTTTTCATTCTGCTATTACTACTTTTCTACTACTTTTTGTGCTTAGTACTTGTAGAAGTTGTAGTAGTAGCAGCAACAGAAGTAAAAGAAAAAGTAAAAAAGTAGCAAAAGTATTAGAAGAAGTAGTTAGTAGCAATAGTAGTAGTAGCAGCAGAAGGAAAAGAAGTACCAAAACTAGTAAAAGAAGTAGTAGTAGTAGTAGCAGCAGAAAAAGAAGCAGTAAAAGAAAAAGAAGAAGAAGTAGGAAAAGTAGTTAAAGAAGTAGTAGTAGAAGTAGCAACAGAAGTAAAAGAAGAAGCAGTAAAAGAAGAAAAAAGAAGTAGGAAAAATAGTAAAGAAGTAGTAAGTGTAACAGTTGGCAGAAGCTCTAAGTGCTTGTATCCAATTAAGATAAGACTGAGTGAGTCTCAAGACCGACTGCCTTCAAGAATCGCTAATGCCTTTTGCTCACTTCTAAAGATAACACAAGGGTTTAAAACAGATCTACTACTACTCCTACATTGCACTTGAAAAAGTCACTCAAGATCCACAAAGAAGTCAATTTGAACCCTTTGAACTACTTCTATTACTACTCAAGTCACAATTTACTTATGTAGGTACATCTATACTAGGACAACATTAGAGAATGTTGTCATAGATCTATAATACGTAGATCAATTAGGAGCGGCTCCATTTGACTTTAGTCGCAAAATTCACCTACTAAAGTACTTCAGCAACAAAAGTAGCAGTAGCAGTTAGCAATTGCTATCTATTTAGAATGAAGCAGATGCTTCTCAAGCTAAGTCATTATGATACCATTGTCCTTAGCAATAATCACGTAATTAGAGAAGAAGCTCGCTCTTAAAAGCAGCTCCTTTTTGGCCCTAGGCACAAAAACTAAGTCTAAAGTCTAAAGTCTAAAGTCTAAAGTCTAAAGTCTAAAGTCTATTTATAGACACTTTAGCTAAATCTGCTTCTATCTTCTATTTACTTTGACTATTAATGGTACGTGGTTAATAGATGCAGTGTTTGAGGGTCACGGTCGTCCTGACGGCAGACCACACACGCGAACCTTCACTGCGCACTTTGATGAAGGCCTTCAAACACAGTGTAATACCTACATATATAGTAAACAGGACTTAAAAGATAATAGGAGTAGCAGTAGCAGTAGTCGTAAAAACAGGAGGGGGAGTAGACGTAAAAGAAGTAGACGTAGTAGCAGTAGCAGTAGTAGCAGCAGTAGTAGTAGTATTAGTAGTCGTAAAAGTAGTAGATGTAGTAGATGTAGTAGTAGTAGTAGTAAAAGAAATAGTAGCAGTAGTCGTAAAAGAAGTAGACGTAGTAGCAGTAGCAGTATTAGCAGCAGTAGTAGTAGTATTAGTATTAGTAGTCGTAAATAGTAAATAGTAGTAGTAGTAGTAGTAATAAAAACAGCAGTAGATGTAGCAGTAGTCGCAGTAGTAGTAGTCGTAAACGAAGTAGTTGTAGTAGTAGTTGCAGTAGTAGTAGTAAAAGAAGTAGTAGTAGTGGTCAAATAAGTAGTAGTAGTAGAAGAAGTAGATGTAGCAGTAGTAGTCATAAAAGCAGTAGCAGTAGTAGTCGTAAAAACATTAGTAGATATAGTAGTAGTAGTAGTAGTCGTAAAAAACAGTTGATGTAGCATAAGTAGTCGTAGTTGGTAAAAGACTTTAAAATGGCCGTTTTTGAATGAGTCTGTCTGCCTTGCTTTTGGAGCTGCGTGAGAGAAGGTCGATTGCTCCCACGACTTTAGACTCTCAAGGAAGAAGAGAGTAACTCATTACCTTGACCATCATCATTGCCAATAACGAAAATCCTTTCAATTCAACCTTCAGTACTTACTTACTAACTTTAAGCACTTTTCATTTACAACTTGATCAATAATGGACTTACATTAATAGAGAAACATGGAGTGCATAGAAACGTTGTTTGTTGATTGACAGGAGTTGCTCCATTCATTTGACCAGGGTCAAGGTCGAAAAGGCAGAGACTTGCAGGGCCCTTGTGCATCCGGTCTCCATTTTTAACTGACATTAATAATAAATTTGTTTTATATTAATCATTTTATGTTGTTTAATGACTCTTAATGACTTAATTAATTAATTAAAGTACTTAATTGTCAACTCTTCTTATATTAATGTTGTTTAATATTTATATGTTGTATGACTCTTAATGACTTAATGAATTAATTAAGGTACTTAATTATCAACTTTACCCAATACTCGTATAATACTCTAACCAATGTAAGCAGTAGTAGAAGCAAAACGCAAGTAAGTAAAAAGTAGGTAGTACACATAAATTTTGGTTAATTTTCGAAAATTGGATTGCGTGAGTCCAATTTGTCTTGGGCCAAATTCGAACTAAAGCTTTTTTTTTTCTTCTCTTTTATAAAATCGCCCTTTACTTCATATTTTCTTTTTACTATTTATTAAATACAGTATTATGTTGGTAAATAGAGCGTAATGATGGACAAGAGATGAATGTAGGTAAAGTGTTGAAGCATCCGCTCCAAAATCAACACTCCTCTTTTCTTCAATGTCCGGTAGATACAAGATTGAAGGATATTGTATTAGTACAAAAATTTCAGTAATGAAGTAAGTAGAAGTAATTAAAAAACCTAAAAATATTGGAGAAAAGTCAAAATTTTCATATTTTTCGAGGGATTTTTCGAGAATTTTCTTCAAAATGGAAGATATATCGATTGCTTCTTTTGAGCAACAATAAATACAATATAGGTAAGTAAGTAAGTTGAATCTCAATAATAAATGGATGGATGTGGCAGCTGCAATGATGCCCACTTGAGAGAGCAAATGTCGGTTATTCTTGATCGTTGGTGCCTCATCATCGGCTTCCTCTCCAGAAGCAGATGCACAACTACGTACCTACTTCCTCCCTCGACACAAGAGCAGATGAAGAGCCAAAGAATTATTGCTACTAACGAAATATAAGTAAAATGTGTATATTTAATGTGTATTTAAATAAACAGATAAACATATTTTTGAAATAATTTTTTCCATTTTTTTCCAAAAAAAATAAGTTAAAATGGAGACCAGTTTTGCAATTTGAGGTTATTTTCTTTCAAAAACATAAAAACATATAAAAGACAAAGGTTTTATGTAAGTCTATTTTTTTAAATATTATCCATAAAATTAACAAATGTGTGTCTAATCTTTGCTCATGAATTTATCACACTATTATTTTAAGTTTTAAGTAATTTTTAACCTTATTAATGCATAAAATGTCCTTAGTTATAGTAGTCGCTGTTCTGGTTTCAATTTTTGGCGCCAAACTTGGATGGACGCCGAGTCAGGGCAAGGAGCAGATGTGCTCCCTTCAATAATGACTGGTCCATAGGAGCCCCACTTGTCTAAATCTCCTTTGTAAGGCGTTTTAGGAACATGGCACAGTATAAACGAAATGTGTATTTGATGGTGTACTAAATTTCTTGTGTACTGGCCAAAGTTGTAGGGTAACTTGTGCATTACCAATTGGACATGCAAAGCGATCGCCGCAAGACGCAGATGGGGCTGGCCCAAGGATCGACTTAACGTGACTGGCACATATGCCTGCCCTTGGTCCATTGCACTAAGTAGCAAACAAAGTGCTAATGGTCCAAGTAATAAAGTAGTAGTAGCAGATGTAGTAGAAGTAAAGGTGTAGTAGCAAAAGTAGTAGTAGTAGTAGTAGAAGTACATGTAGTAGTAAAAGAAGCATTAGTAGTAGTTCTTGCAGCAAAAGTAGGAGTAGTAGATTTAGCAGTAGCAGTAGTAGAAGTAATAGCAGTAGTATTTGTAGAAGAAGAAGTACCATGTAGTAGAAGAAGTAGTAGTAGTTGTTGTAGAAGTAGTAGTAGTAGTAGTAGTAGCAAAAGTAGTAGTAGTAGTAGTGCGTGTGTGGCATAGTAGCCTAAGGGAAGTCCACCTGCCACTTGGATCTTACAACAAAAGTTTGGTTATTCAAGCTCATCATTGTCGAAGCCAATGATGACTCACACCTCGGATCTTATCACCTGGCAATCTTCTTGCTCACCACAAAAAAAAAGCAATAATCCTTGGTCCACCAATAAACAAAACTTCTTTTACTACCTTAATACATTTACTTCTTTAGTAGATGGAATATTGTGTAGTTTAGTAGAATAGACGTAGAAGGGGATAAGAAGCATTCATTGGGATTTTCGAGTAGGATCCGGAGTCGACAACAGGAAGCTCAGGAAGGACTCACTAAAACCCATTCATACGCCAAGAACTACTACTACTGCAATAACAACAACTGCTAACTTCATATTCTACTACTATTACTTCTTACTACTACTTCTACTTTTCTTACTACTACTACTTTTCTTACTACTACTACTTCTTACTACTACTTTTACTGCTACTTCTACTTTATGTACTACTTTCTGTCTACTTCTATGTAGTTCTACTACTTCTACTTTTACTTTTACATACTTTATGTACTACTTCTAGTGCTGCTTCTACTATTTTTACTACTACTTTGCTACTACTACTACTTCTACTACTACTACTTTTACTACTACCTACATAGTCCTTTTTACAAGTGATTTTACAACTACGTCCAAGTAGTAGTGCTAAGTATACGTAAGTAGTAATGTTTCTCTTGCTGCTCCCTTGACGCCTTTTGCCTGTCATTGGTTGTCGTCGAACCCTACAGAGTAGTTGCATGTATTTATGTGTCAAAGCCACTTCCTTCCTTCCTTTTCCCTCTTTTTTGCCCTCAAAAAAGCTCCTTTCATCTCTATTTTTAGCCCTTAAAATGCACTCAAAAGAGAAGAAAGAACATAACAAAATCATTCTTTATTACTAAACACTATATTCAAGTAGTAAGTACTATATGTAGTAGATTGAAGTCTGTCACTCAGACTCGTGTCCAAACTGGCCCGCATGTCTGTCCCCTTTCTCGTTTGTCTTCTAACTCCATTTACATTATTGCTCGTATTATTGATCTACATGCATTTATTTACTCTTTTATTAACACTTTTATTAGTAGAATTTCGACGTTTTGTTGCTTCAAAGGATGACCACAGCTGCCTTGTAATAAGTAAGCCTTTTGTGGTCACTGCGTCTCTGGAGATGAGCAGCAGGAAGCTTGTAATCCCGGATCAGCCCGCACTGTCAATACAGTTACACACATAACTACTGGCTGGCTGTAATGATGTCACTTCATTGTCATGATTTGGGGATTTTCTGGAGGAACAAAGAAGAGAATGAAGAATAAATGTGTCAAAAGAGAGGTAGGAGAAGTGGTCAGAGGTCGATGGCAACATCAATGGCAACATCAATGGCAACGCAAGGGCAACAGAAATGGCAACAGCAGCAACGGCAGCAACAGCAGAAGCAGCAACAGCAACAACAACAACAACAACAACAACAAAAGCAACAACAACAAAAGCAACAGCAAGGGCAAAGGCAAGGGCAACACTGATGGCAACACCAATAGCAACACCAATGGCAACGGCAACAGCAACAACATAAGCAAATTTAACAGCATCACATAATATTGCACTAAGATTCAAATTTCAAACTGCTTCCCTTTTTTTTGTTCTTATTATTGTTGAAATTGCCACTTGAACTGGACTTCTGAGTAACATTGGAATTGCTTCTCTTCAGAAGTGAGTTGGCAGCTGTCAAGTCCCATTAGAAGACACTCTGTCAACTGATTGTCTTATGTCACACTCAGCCCATTGCCCCAATTGAGAACAGATTGAGCACCGCAAGATTTATGCACTGGAAGAACAAGAAACATTCTACCAACAAACTTCTTGTTTTCCACTTGGACAATTTGGACAAATTCGTATTCTAGACGAATATTGCATGTTGTAGACGAATATTGTTGTAGACAAATCTTGTGCCATAATTGGCCACTTTATGATTATTGGTCAAACCAATAATACAATAGTTGTGGGCAGTACTTAAAAGATACTAACTAAATACTCGTACCTATCTATCCATTTTAAGAGTTAATGTACAAAAAGAGCATAAAAATCCCTAAAGTAGAAATAAAAAGAGACTTACTTATAAAGAAATAGGCACTAACAATGCAGTCAAATAAGGACTTTTGTCACAATATAAAGTAAAAACTTCTAAAGTAAATAAGTCAAGCAAGTAAGTAATGTACTACTACGTATGTATGTAATAACTAATAACAAAGTTTTGTGCTGGACCAACCGGAAGCTCTGTGTCACTCGTTCTAACGACGCATTATTGCACTTTATAGTAGCAAAAGACGAACTACTAAAGGACTTGGAGATGAAACTCTGGCTAAAATAGCAACAAAAACACCAATAAAGCACACTTTATCATACATTTAAGTGTTGTTATGTAATGTCAAGTAAATAAGATTGCTTGGATTCATCTGGGGGCGCCTCAAATGCATCCATCTACATTGCCCACATGACAGAGAGATTTAAGACTAACGACTAAAGTGATGAAGCAGTAGCAGCTAGTAGTAGTAGTAGTAGTAGCAGCAGCTAGTAGTAGTAGTTGTTGCTACTGCTTGAAGTCGTTGAAGTAGTTGAAGTAGTCTTTGGGACAAGCCATTTCCTGTCACGAGAGAGGCTACTACGTCTCTTTACTTGCTCTGCTTCTACTACTTCTACTACTACTACTTTTGCTGCTACTTGATCTTCTTCTTCTACTTCTTTTCTTCCATCTACTAAAGTGTTACAAGCAGCTAGTAGTTAAGTGTGCATTATGTGGTCCAGGTGGTTGGTGCGTGTATCCCACTTCTGTCATTAGGGTGCCAAGATTACAGACTCAACAGCAAAAGTAGATTAGCCACAAAATATAAAGGATATTAGCTATAAACAAATTCTCTTTACTAAAACAATAGACCTAAAGTACTTGTAGCACTTTAATTTTATCGAAATTTTAAGTACTCACTTGGATAGCTGACTATTTTTGGGGGTGGTTAAGAGCAAATTTCAACAATTGGATGAACAACAACAACTTGACTACATATAACAATGAGGTTTACTGGTTTACTGGCTAGAATGATGCTAGAGTTCCAACTATTTGCGGTTTCCAGGACCAAAACGTCTACATTTACTACTAAAGTTTTGCTGCTAACTGCTACATTTGTTAGTAAAGTTTTGCTGCTAACTGCTACAGTTGTTAGTAAAGTTTTGCTGCTACTGATTTTGTGTCTGACCCTAACCTTGAAATTGAGAGCGGAATGAAGCAAGAGATGGAACAGATGGCAGGCGACAAAACGCCTCATTCTCTTTTCGGGGCCTTGTTTCAAGCAGGATTTATGAACTTCTACTAAATTCTACCCTAAATTCTACTTAAAGTATTGAAGATGTGCGGAAAATTGGGACTTCACTGTATAACACCATTACTTATTATAAGTAAGTAAGTACATATTTTTTAGACGATTGGTGACCGTTGTTATTAGACAAAAGTGTCTCATTCTCCATTTATTAAAAAGGAGATTGTTGTGGTTAATAAGTGTCTTTTTTTTGTAAGGCTGTTTAGACTTTGATGAGGGTCCTAATGATTTAGCACTATTCATATGGACACTAAGAGATAAAACAAGATCCTTAATCTTTCTATTTTTAGGTACATTTCATGAATGTTCACTTAATATGTGAAAAATGGAATTTTTGTTAGAATTTCATTGAAATCAGATACAATGCTCATTTCATAACTAAAAACATTTACAGTGAAATTTCAATATAGCAAAAAGGTTGGCTGTTTGTAGGTAGTGGTGAACAAAGTACTTTACGTCAGTTAAAAAACTCATTGTCATCCCTCAATCCCATTCATTCGAATTTATTATACAAGATACTATTATACAACATTTATATATCACTATTAAGCAATGTACGAGTACCTACATACATAAATCTGTATGTAGCAATATAGAGTAGATTTTAAGGGCGGTACGCAACGTTTTGGGGCTCATAAAACCCAATTTATCTACTTTTTTATATACAAAAGTAGTGGTAGTAGTAGTAGTAGAAGTAGTAGTAGTAGTAGTAGTACATAGCAGTAGTGGTAGTAGTACTAGTAGTAGTAAAAGTAGTAGCAGTAGGAGTAGTAGTAGTAGTAGTAGTAGTAGTAGTAGTAGTAGTAGTAGTACATAGTAGTAATAGTAGTAGTAGTAGTAGAGTAGTAGTAGTAGTAATAGAAGTAGTAGTAGTAGTATTGGTAGTAGCAGTAGTAGTAGTAGTAGCAGTAGTAGGAGTAGTAGGAGTAAAAGTAGTAGTAGTCGTAGTGGTAGTGGTGGTAGTAGTAGTAGTGGTGGTAGTAGTAGTTAATAAATAACTAAGAGAACAATGAAGATGACCTTGGACACCCCCAAGACTTGAACTTCAAGTGCCTGAAGTCAGTCATAAAAGCATGATCTCAGCCACCACAGTGTAGCTACAATGAACTGTGACAAATATTATGACTTGCCTCAAGCACTTGGACAATGATCTCATTATGAGAAGGACGTCAAGTTCTTCGTCCTTAGACATTCAGCTTTATAGACTTTACTTTAAGACAAGACTTTAGACCTTAGACCTTAGACTTTGGACTTTAGACTTTTGATTGTAAACCTTAGACTTTAGTCATTAGACATTAGTCATTAGACTTTAGACATTCTGAGACCAAAGTCTTTTTTAAAGCAAAATGTCCTTCGAAGCTCTTGAAGATGTAGCAAGTGTAGTTATTTATGTAAGTTGCTCCAAGGAAACAGATGGAGAGCGAGGCAGACACATTACTCACTGTTACACCCACAAATAACACTATATGTATAAGTAGCAAATAACATAGCAACAAACAAGTGCAGTACTTTATTATTATTACTATTCTTACTATTATTATTGCTATTATCCACTAATAGACAGCAATTACTAATTAATGTTTTCCAATCTAGAATTCATTCAAGATTAATACTGATCTTATTGAAGTTATCAATTTATTTTGGTTCTGCACTATATACTGAACTTTTGGAAAAATTTAGATAATAAATGTAAAAAATATATAAAAAATACTTTAACTGTTAATTTCCCCTCAAAAAAAAAGGATGCCAAAATAATACGTTTTTTTGGTCAATAATTCGATTTTACTTTAAAATATAGTGGAAACTGCAGTAATGTCGGCATCCTTTGACATCTTTGTAATACAGTTATAGTGATAGAGCTGTACTCCTATAAAATAGTGTACAGACATGAAACGTTTAGTATGTAGTATGAATCGGTCAAGCAATCGATCATGCTCGAAAGAAAAAGAGGAGTAAAAAGAAGTCTAGTCAAAAAAAATGAGGTGTGAAAATGACACTTGCTTTTTTAGGGCAAAAATTTGACCTTTTTCCCAAAATTGCTGATTTTTTTTGGTAATTTTTTACTAAAAATGTGAGGCAATAAAGGTGGAAAGCAAATTAGCAGTAGCAATTGGAAGAGGAGAAAGAAGAAATGGAGTCGTGATAAGAGCAAAAATAAATAGACGGGGAAGAAGTAGAAGAATAAAAATTAAAAATGCAATAGTAATGAACTAATGATAATAATAGATAGGTAAATAAAGATAAAAGAAGTAGAAGAAATAGAAAAAAAAGACAGAAGCAGAAGTAGTAAAAATACTTGCAACACGTGCCAGGAAGTGCGTGTGTAGCAGTGGTAAATTCCAGTGACCTCTACTACATAACTCCGTCTCTCTCAATCCAACATTACTTATTACTTGTTATTTGTTGTTGTCAATAACGAAATGATGAGTTGACTGACACAAGGAATTCCACATAATACGAGTACTATTGTCGTTATTATTGCCAATAATAGAATTTTCACTGAATTGAATGAATAAATTGAATATGTATGTACATACATCAATATTCAATACAAAAGAAACTACGTAACAGCAAAAAAAAGAAAAGAATGAATGATGCATCTTTCTCCTTCCTTTAATGGTTTGAGTAAAGGAATGAATGAGGAACGCCCTCAATAATCAGTTACATACAAAAGAAATCAATCCTTATCCTTATTCATCTTTTTTTTCATTTCCAAACTTACTTTAGTATAATATAAATCTCTTTGTAATATGATGTAATGTAGGGTTGCATCTCTTTCTCTCTACAATAATCCTTATTTTTAGCACATTTTTACTTACCTATTCCGGCAATTGCGGTTATTCCAGGCACAACAAAAGAGTGATATCAATCCCTTTAATTCCGAGCCAAAAAAGAACTCAATTAGCTTTAACAACTCATTTAGAGTTTGAGCCAAAATGTGCTCAAAATTGCAAAAAAATATCACATCAATCAATCAATCAATCAATCAATCAATCAATCAGGCTGACCACGAAATCACTTAAAAAGTGACCAAAACTTGACACAAACATTAAACAAAAACTTGAGACATGAATTCATCTACTTTGTGTAACTTGTTTGTTTTTGGCCTGAGGTTTCATTAGTCCAATAATAAGAAACTCCCCCCTCCCTCTCTCATCAAAGTCTGGAGCAACAAAAAAAAATGTCGGAAAAAAACGCCCACTTTGGGGCACGTTATAACATGACTAGAAGCATCTCTTGTTACGGTTAAGCAAAGTTTGCTTTAAAGTCATTTTTTCATTTATGTCTTAGTATTAAGGAAATTTTGTTAAAATGAAATTTAGTATATAATACGTTTAGTGTATAATACGTATATTATGTACTTCATTTATTGCTTCATTTATTACTCTTGTTGACTGTAATGAGGGTGTGCGATAAGAATTGGGGTTTTCTAGAGAAAACGCCCCCAATTTGCTTTGCCAGCAAAAATTCGCTCCAATCTCCAATTACATACAGAATTAGCTCAGTACATTACATTCTTTTATGTACACTTATATTCTAGAAGGTAGAAGTTTAAAAAGAGAAGAAAAAATCACTCAAAAAACACTCAAAAAATCCTCAGTTTTTGACAATATTTTTGACAATTTTTTGACAATTTTTCGACAATATTTTCGACAATTTTTTTGACAATTATCTCACATAAAATGAAGCCAAAATGAATGCAAAACCAACTCAAACTTGATCTCTTTCATTTCCAATCTTTTTTCCTCTTTGTCATAAAATAATGAATAAGTAGACATACAATAAGTAGAAATAATAAAAGTTTCTAGTAAATAATTTCATTGTGAATATAGTAGGTACTGACACGTGCCAACAATGCAATGCAAGGTGGGACAACGCCTAAAGCAGCTCTCACTTCCTTCCTGTGCCCTTTTTTTGCATTTGAAGCTCCCCCCCCTCAATGGGATGAGATGACATTTTCCTTTAATCCGGCTCGTTATATATGAGGTGCAATCAGAGCATCCCATCAATCTCACACAATTTCCCATTTTTCACTGCATTCAAGCTTTTTCAGACAATAATGACAAAAGAGATACGAAAAGTAATGCACATCATGACAGATAGACATGAAAATAGACACACGTGCCACCAATAAATTTCCTTTTCCTTTTCCGTTTCCTCTACCACTTATGTAAGTCATTATAATTAGTAAAATTTTCTCCAAAAAAAAACACTTTTTTACTAGTGCAAATTTGTCATTTTTATATAGTTTTCTATACTCAAAAAGTCCAAAAAATTAAGAAAAAAAATCATTTTACCAAAAATTTCAGTTTTTGAGCCACAATCAGTATTACAACCAATATTGAGATAATGTTGATAATGGTCACTTTTAGCAACAGCAGTACTATTATTATTATTATTGTTGTTAAGAGTCCCGTTATTTGAGCAGGTGTGTTGGTTCTAACGGGACTCTTGCAAGAATGGCCGCGGTTTCCTGTGCTCCTTGTCTACTAGAGGTCACCTCGAAATTGCACTTCCTGTGCCCAAAAAATCCTTAAGAACAGGTCAAAAACTGCAATTATCCAATATTTTTGCATAATAATAAACTTTTTTTATTTAATAAAAAAATGACATTAATCTTCTTTTTAAGGTTTTTTAGTAAAAAAGATTTTTTTTTTCAATTGTCATGGAGAATCATGAGTT
>JAOXNJ010033663.1:0-13111 GCA_028566655.1 Metis holothuriae
GAACCAGAATCGCTCTCAATTCGACAATTGAAGGTAAGCTTGATTTTTCTTATCATTTTTCATAATCCGCTACTCGTTATTTTGCCAAAACAACTTTGAATCAAGGGTTTACTTTATCTCTAATTCAGAAGCTGATCAAGAAAAAGCGCCGAGAAGCTCGTCGTCTCCGAACACCAGCTGTGCAGTATTGGCCCGATCAGAGCATTGATCCATATTTCGAACCTGAATTTGAATTCCTCCACGACTACCCCAACGACCAGCCCGTCCGATTCGACTTTACCGGCGACATCATCGGCTAGATGATATCTTCGTTCCTTAAATCAAGCCCTGTAAAACAGTGACACAATCTTATTTAAACTAAACGACCTATCCGTACTGTCTTTGATCCCAATACACAGCCAAGCCTCTTGAAGTATCAAAAAATGTGTTTTATTGAACTAATGAAAAGCAAGTTTAATGGCGAAGAAGACAGTCTTTTTTTCCGGAGATCTTATCAGCCGAATATTCAAGCATTGTAGCGTCCTTGACGAGGTAGCAGATGTTGTCGTCCGTGTCGTAGGTCCAGTATCTGCAATCGGCAACAACTTGGCAGATCTTGTGGCAATCATCGTCCTTGAAATCATTGAAGAAAATTAATAAACAAAAGTACTTACGTCTCTGACACCTTCAACGCCGCCTGTTGGTGAGCGAGTCACAACGTCGTAGTTGGACCACATGCTGTCGGTGAGCTCAGAATTCTAAAAATACAGTCGGTAAAACCGTTATTACTTTGACATATCGGTTTTACCGTCATGACGCAATACGCGTTTCGGCAGCCGCTTTCCGCCGAATCGAAGTCCGCGTTGGCTTCTTGATAGCGGAGAGCTTCGGCGGTCTTCAAGTAGCAGTACTTTTGCGTCTTGTCGAAAGTGACGTACTCGCATTCGTCGGCGTATTCGCAGATTTCAGCGCAGTCGAAGATCGACTAAAATTATTTCTTTAATTGCGTTATTCTTTGCTTGTCATAACGTGGCGCAGCTTTGAATAAATAGATTTCAATCTTACCAAAACAGTTTCAATTCTCTGAAAGCCAACGAGGCTGTTTCGGCCATGTCGCTGGAAATAATCAAAGCCTTCCAAATGGCAGCCGTGGCAGCCGTCTCGCGGGCCCATGAATTTGACGTCATCGTCGACATCGTGTTCGATGTGTTCAATATCTTTGTACAAAGTACACTCGTTCGAGTCTCTCTCCCAGACGAACCACTCGCATCCGGCATTTCGGAATTCTTTGCAAGAATGCTGGCAAGCCGCGGCGGAGAAGACGCGAGTAGCATCGGCAACAACGTTGCTTCGCCAGAGATTGCCGTCAATGTCGACGTCGCGCATGAAGCATTTTTCGGGAAGATGAGGTCCGACAATTTCTTGGAAGCCGCTGCCGATTTGCTGAGGGATGTTACCCCATGATCCTTAAGTCAAGAATCGGTTTTAATTATCAAAATTCTAACCTTACCTCGTGCTTGTCCAGTATTTCCTTGTTGAACTTGGGTTCCCCACTGGTTAGTGGGATAATACTGAGCTGATGCAACTGCAAAAACGCCTCCGAAAACCTTCATTCTTGACCAGAGTTACTTTCGAATCTCGAGTTGATTCTGTAGTCCCATCAGTAGTTCTTAAAGCTCGCGATTGTTTATTTACTTACCTGTTAACCGTACTTTCGAGTCTCACACAGATAAAGTGCTTGCTCACTGATTTTGAAAGAGCGATTTTAAAAACAAAATTGTGAAATTCTTTGACCGAATAAATGTATAAATTTTTAATATAGTACCTGCAGTGAGTGCTTCTTCAGGGCAAATTTGTGCAGAAAGAATATCAGGATAATTGTTGGCATTTCCTTGATAGGTTAATTGCGCAATAGGTACCTCGAGGAAAGAAGGAGCTGTGTAGCCTTCGAAGAATTGGAAGAAGAAGAGTCTGTAGCTATCGCTTCCGAGAGTTTCAACTCGATCAACATTGGTCTTTAGTGGATTCCAGACGGCGTGGAAACCGACTGGCTTCGAAAATTGAATTTCGATGTAATCTTTTTTGTTGTAGTTGCGTGTGAGAGCATCTCCAGACATGTGGATGTTCATGAAACCACGTTGAACCCAAGCAGTATCCATGACGACATTGATCGGGTCGCAAAGAGAAGCATCAGTCATCACGGCAGGGTTAGTCTGAGGCTCGTCAGTTGTTGTGGTGCCTTCGGTTGTCGTGCCAGAAGTTGTAGAATCGCCGCCGAAGCAAAGTTGAGCGGAAAGAACTGACGGCAGATTGCCAGCGTTAGCTTCTCCAGCGAAACTCATAAGACCGAAATACGTGTCGGGAACTTCTCCTGTCCAGCCTGGGAAGTCACTCGAATCGAAATGAGCTCGGATTTTGCTCGGAGAAAGATAGCTGTAAAGTCCAGCAGGGTCAGACTCCTCGAATGGATGAGACAGATCCTCTACTGTAACGGCCTTGTCAAACTCAATATCAAGATATCCTTCGCTTGGGATAGCTTCATCCAAGACACGTGTCTGGATGTAGTATTGAGCCTGTCCGCGACCGGCGTCTGTCCAGAAATTCTGGGCAACAACAAGGACGTCTTGGCAAACGGTGTCTGGAGACATTGTTGTTGGTTCGTCGGTCGAAGTCGTCGTTGTAGTAGAGGTGGTTGTCGTTGGAGTAGTTGTTGATGTTGTCGTAGAAGTAGTGGTCGTCGTTGATGTTGTTGTTGTGGTCGGAGGAGTCGTTGTTGTTGTTGTGGTCGATGTCGTAGTTGTCGATTCGGTTGTCGTTGTTGGATCAGTACCAGTGCAGACATGAGCAGTAAGCGCGGTTGGGAAGTCTCCTGCAGCGCCTGTAAAGGTTGCTTGTCCCATAGGATCCAATCCAGCGAACTGACCGGACCAACCGGCGAACCATTCATCGTTGTTCAGGAAAAATCGATACTTGTTGTCACCAAGATCTTCCATGTTATTTTGATTGAAGGGATAGTACATTGACGAAATCAAAATAGGGCCGGAAAAGTGAATGTCGAGATATCCATCTTTAGTAATCGGTGGATTAGCATTGAATGGTTCGAGGTTGAACTCGCCAGTAGATGATTTCCAAGATGATTCGAGGGTAACTACGACTGGCTGACAACCATCAGGTGTTGTAGGAGGTGCGATCGTTGTGCCGGGACCGCCATCTAGCCCATCTTTGTCACAAATTTGCGACCAGAGAACATCAGGGTAATGCTCGCCGGAGCCGACAAACGAGAATTGCCCGAAGACATGATCGACTTTTGAGCCTGTCCAGTTTGTTACGCCATCAACCATGAAGAACCGGTAGATGTTGTTTCCCATATCTTCAACAAGACCGGCATCCCATGGATAATACACAGACTGAACACCAATAGGCCCGTCAAATCCGACTTCGACGTAGTCGCCAGTGACGTACGTCTCCTGGACATTGTGGTTAAGATAAAGATCCATGAAACCACGAGCAGTCCAAGCTTGTTTCAAGGAAAGCGCTGCATCTTCACAGAATGAACTGTCGGTAAGAGGTGACGTAATTGGAGGCCCTTCAGTAGCGCTGTTCTCGTGACAGATCTCCAAGGAGTTCAAAGTCAGAGATTCAGCGACTTGATTCGAAAATCGAAGCTGAAATTCGAGATTCGCAACATTTGTGCCAGAAACCATGTCGACAACGGAGAATTCAATCGAGTTTCCATTAATTGTTCCTTCTTCGAATGGCCAGTAGGCTTGAAGATCAGCTCCAGCTGGGATGTTGTCGAAAGTGACTTTCAGGTAGCTCTCATCTCGAATGCCCGAGTTGGCATGAATGTCATCATCAAATTGAGCTGCGATCTTGAATTGTTCTCCATTCAGCCATTTCTCGACCTGAGTGTAACTGAAACCAGGGACAGCAAAGCAACCAACTGGACTTGGCGCACCAGTTGTTGTCGTCTGATTCTCATCAGTAGTTGTCGTTGTTGATGCAACAGTTGTTGTTGTTGTGGTCTCCATGCATTCACCGCAAACAAAAACTTCGACAACAGACGTAGCGAGTCCATCCAAGTTGATATTGAATGACATTGGGTTTTCTTGGTCAGCCAAAAAATTAACCTCAAACTTGTTACCGCCAACATCAGAGACGTAGTCGATTGGATAAGGGAGAACAGATGGGAATTCTACGACGTCATCGAACTGGAGAGTAAGCTTCTTACCAGCGGAGGAGTCGACAAGCGTGCTTGTCAATGTCATGCACTGGTTATTGCAGGACTGAGATGCCCAAGTGTTCGAGATTGAAATATCATCTGTCTTGTCAACGCAACACTGTTCTGGTGGAGCGTCACAGCCTTCTGTGCGGATATCTGCGAGATTATTAAGATTGCAAAAAGGTGTATCGGGTCCATAAGAGGCACAGTCCGCTCGCTTGTTGTCAGAATCAAAGCAAGAGTTGACAATATAGTCATTTGACACCCATTCGTAGCATCGGTATTTTCCAGTCTCGAGGTTGTAGCGAGCATATTGGAAGTTTGGACATGCCTCTTTGTTCACACTTGCGCACTTGGCATCCATTTTTTCTTGGATACAAGAGTCAATGGTCAATGGAGGGTCGGTCGGAGCAGTGGTGCTCTGGCAGTACTCCATGGTCGAAGGAATAAGCTGTCCTTGCGGCCTTGGCAAGACGTAATTCGCGGTGAAACTGGATGCAAGAATAAAGCTACCGACAGCGGCGTCTGCCAGTTCAAAATTCAAAGAGTTTCCGTCTTCGGTGATGCTATCGATGGGATAACCGTGAACGTACGAGTCAATTGCTGGTAGTGATGGGAATGTAAGGCGTACAACACCATCCGATCCGAGATACATGGGGTCCTTATTAAAAGTTTAGACTCAAAATCGAGTGTTCAAGTGTACCTGGGGATCAAGACTGAAAATATTCAACAACTGGATAGTCACAGAAGAATCATCTTCGTTGATAAATCTGTAGTTTGTGTCAACCTCGACATTGATGTCGACACAGGTAGATTGATCAACAATTACGGCGCTGGCTGACGCCAAAAAGGATAAAGTTCCTGCCTTTCCCAACATGGCTCTCTATGCAGAAATAACGCGAAGAGTTTTAAAATCGGAGTTGATAAATGCGATGACATTTGCGTGACCTGCATAATTCGGACAAAGTCAGAGAAGACTTCCGAGTAAAACTCGTCTTTCCGTTTAAAATTGAACTTTTTTTGGAACTTTTTTTTTGTTTTTTTTTTTATTTGTTTTTACAGCCCCTTCGTATTCGAAGTTCTTTTCAGTCAGGATTTATATATTACAGTGGCCTAGAGCAGGCCGACAATCTAAGGGGCGTCTTTCATCACAGAGTCGAAGATCGCTGCTTGATCGAGCTTGACAGCAGTGCGTTCGTGGCCAGATCCACCGAGAACAACATATCGGTCTCCAATTTCAAATGCTCCAATGGTTGAAGGACTTCCTTGTGCATCGGTAGAATTATTTGAACTTGGCCCTGGCAAAGCGCAAGGCGCTTGATAGTCCATTGGAATGGGTAAGTTTCCGGAAAGGTCCGCGCTACTTTCACCAAAGTAATTCATCGGCGCGATTGCCGCAGAAGCCTCCAAACTGGCATTAAGGTCAGCTTCGAGCGATTCAGAATCGCCTTCCATCATGTCAATTTGTGGAACAACGGTGCGTAGAGCAATTGACGACGAAAGAGTCATCTTTAGAATCGCTTTTAATTGTTCCCGGCGTCTTTTTTGGTTTAATTCTCGTCATAATCATAAATATTTAACAAATTTCGGTCAAAGAAAGAGAAACTTTGACTAAAAAATTCGAGAATCAACCCATTCCTTCTCTCAATACTTGGTCGGTTACCCATAAATCGTGCTTTTGCCTCGAGTTCTTTGCGCGCAACAGAGTCGTACAGCTTTTTTGTCATTCGCATCGGAACTCCAGAAGGCGGCATCCAAGCCTTTTCTTCTCTACGTCGATCCACCGCTCGTAGAACTTTTCCAAAATGAGGTCCTTTCGCGTGTTTGTATTTTATTATATCAATAATATGTTTGAAGAACAAGCCATGTTCAGCAGCTTTGCCCTTGTTGCGCATTCGCGAAATGACATCTTGGAAGCGTTTGTACGTATCAGGCTGGTATCCTTTTGCGTCGAGCTGTTTTGGCAAGATTGCCTTCGAATTGGGATCTCCGCTCGCTGACGCCATGATTGCTGGCAAGGGATTTTTCTCAGTTCCGTACATCTGCGGGTACATGCTTGAAATGACTTCCTTGTTCATCTCCACGAGCGCTAGAATGGGGTTAGATTTTGGTTTGGAAAGAGATAGCTTACTTGCAGGGTCCTTATGATAAACTTCCTTATTAAGAATGACGAGCTGAGGATCGCGTGCAACCTTCCGATGGCACTCCTTTTCATGAGCCTCCATGGCCACCATTCTCTTCAGTGTTCGAATCCGCTCGACTTTACAAGCTTTCGTCGATTTGATGTACGGAATCGGTTTTTTCTTCGCAATGTGGTCTTCTCGAAGATGCCATCGTTTCAGGCACTGACCGTCATTGCGTGTTTGGACGTGTAAAGCTACCATCGTCCACTGAAAAAGCTGAATATATCCATAAAAATACTTCGCAATACCTGATTTCCGTAGATTCTATGACCCTCTTCAAGGAGTTTATCCTCTTCTTCCGTCCACGGACCGCGAATATGACCGTGGCTCAGCGCATTGTGAAAGCGATCACGCATCTGCATATCAGTCCTGAATGTTCCATCCGCATCTTCAAGCACTTTCGAGTCTCTAATTCTCGCCCACTCTTCTCCCATTTCTTGCACAGCCCGCAGAAGCTTGATATCTTCATCAATAGTCCACCCGCCTCGTTTTATTCGAGGATCTGTCGACTTTTTCCAGCGATGCGTGCATTGCTAAAATTTTAATAATTCTTTTGATTAAGAATTATTTTTTCTTACCTGTGGAGTTCTGCCATTTAGCTGCGCCGCAACTGTGTTCCAGTTAACTCCAATGTGTTCTGACTCGTCCAGCTGGCATTCGCCAACTGCCTTCAACAGAATCGCGTCTTCCTCTTTCGTCCATGGTCTTCCCTTCTCCTCGTCATTCTGCATCTTACCCCACTGAATGAAACATTGCATTGCTGTCCTGTTGATCATCTTTTCCGAAATCTTCGTCCACGCGCCATCTTCGCCAAATTTTTTGATCCACTTGCGCAGCGTTTTCTTCTCTTCGCCGCTCCAAAAACTTCTTTTGATGTCCAAATGCGCTGCATTTTTCCAACGAAGTCGACATTCCTCTGCTGTACGTAAACTTTTCAAATGCGTGATGGAAATCACATCCCAATCGTACTCCTTGTCTCGCGCTCCAATCAGATCTCGCTCGGAATGTTTACTGTACTTGTGAAGATCTGTATTGAGCTTTTTCAACTTTGAATCGTTTGATTCTCTCGCCGAACGTTTCAGCGATTGTCGCACATTTCGCAGAACAGGTCTCGAAGCTGCCTCGATTATTCCTTTTTTCAAAGCTCGATCTTCTTCCGCCGACCATTTTCTTGTCGGCTCCTGGATCAACCCTTCAAACGGCTCAAGCTCCGTTTGTTTCACCAAATCTTTGTCATTAACTCCCGGCGGAAGCCGCCAGCCAGTATCGGCCATGCAGAAGTACCCGCCGCTGAACATTGGCAGATTCATACTTTTCCGTCCTCGATTTCGATCTGAAACACCGTTGATCATGCTGAAGACGACCATGTGACGTTCTTTAACCGCCGAAAGTCGAATGTTCAGCTTCTTTATCACGTCCTTCATACGCTGCTGCGCAGCCAAATTCAACTTGAGGGATCCGATCATTTGATCACGGAAATTTTCAGAACGATGGGTTTGCTCAAGCACTTCATGAAGGCGGAAAATGTAGAATTTCTTGTCAGTAAGCTCTTCTGTTGTTTTTGCTTCTGGAACCACGCTCAGAGCGACTTGTCTTTTGAGAAGTCAAAAATATGAAAAAGAATGACAACAACGAAGAGTATCAAAGGATACATTTCTATGAAAAAAAAAAAGTTTTTGACCTCTTTCCTATTTTGATTGTCGATCGGGGCCAGTTCATAGCTTTGCTGATCTTCTGTAATAATTTCTTCATGGTGAGTTTTTATATCGAAAACATTATTTTCTTCGTCGTATTCTGCGCAAGCTTCGTTTGTCGACGGCATCGATGACGGAAGTGAAGGAACGGATGCATGCTGCGGCTCGAGCGAGAGCATCGGCTTTTGCTCGTAAGGCAGATCGTGCGAGTCGCTGGAATGCTCGACAGATAGCTCGTCAGAAGCGGAAGGCGCAGAATGACCTTCAGAATCTTGAAGGCCGTAGACTGGATTTTTACCATTTGGAATGGGATCAACCTGAGTTTTTGATAAGAAAAATTCGGATAAGAAACTTGAAAACTTACCTTGCTTTCATAAATAACGGGATTTTCTTCTTCCTCTTCTTCTTGTTCGTAGTCCTGATTGAAACCAGCCAGAGGATTGTTGACATTCAGATCGAGGTCTTCCAGAACTCCTGAATGATCCTGCATTGTTGCGAGATCCATTTTTGGAAGTTGTTATTGAACTTTTTGGAAATTTATACTATCAGTCGGGATCAGAAATGTGTACTGTACTCTCTCTTTGACAATCAAACTGTCATACAGAAACCGTAAGGTCAAAAATTTGCTCCTATCTAGAATAAAAAATGACGATATCGTCTCTAGATACCGGCTTCGATGGAAAGTACTAGAGATTAAAGTGAAAAACCACAAAAAACGCTTGGAAGTTTAAATCACGTGTTCGTAGTCAAAATTTCGCCTCAAAATGAGAAACCATAACAGATCTCAAATTTTCTCTATTTTCCACCAAATTACGGTTTTTATTCGCAAAACATCTCTCGCAGCTGTTAAAATCTGATACCGTGCCTAAACTGGAAACCATAAGACCTCTCTGAGCGAAACTGGCGGTTTTGAACAAGAAATAGTGAAGAATTTATCCCACGCGACTCAGAGCGAGTAAACCAGCGCGCCAATCAAAGACCATTTCACATTTGCCAGTCATTTGAACATTGCGGGAAGGCACATCGAGCGGCACATCCCATCGAGCGTCAATCCCATCGAGCGGCACTTCCCATCGAGCCGCAAGTGCCGCTCGATGTGAATGCGGCACCCAATCACAAAGCAGACCGAGAGAAGAATCGCAATTCTTAGAAAGCCAGCGGAAGATGGAGGACACTCTCTGCTGGAAGAGCACAAAAGATAAAAAAATATCATTTTTCGAAAATTTTGGAGTAAAATAAAGCTTGCGCTATTCTGAAAAGCAAGATATAATAATCAAAGACGATCTTTTCTGGAAAGTAGCTAATGGAATGGAACTTGTCTTTGGCAATTTCCAGTGGGATCAATACCCACAAGCTAGCAGGAAAGATTGTCAATGATCATCCTTTTCTTTTTTGATCAAAATCGACTCGCCAGCCTCTCTCAAAGCTTGTGAATATCGATTTTTTCTCAGGTGTCTTTTACGCAGCAAGCTTCTTGGAAAAATCGAAAGTTACTTTATGTTATTTTGCCTGGTTTTCAGAAGAACAAGAGTGTTCTTGATCTAAATTTTGAACATAATTTTCACCGCAATAATGCAGCAGAACTTCCTCTTCCATGTTGTATTTCTTGTCAGCGTCGTCGAAATTGACAAAAGTATTTTCCAGATTTGCGGGGCTCTAACTGACTTTCCAGATTCAACCTGATTTCATTTTACGCAAAAAAAACTGGGCTCGGCACTTTGTACTGTCTAAAAACCTGAGTCAAGACCAATTTGTGACCACCAAATGGAAGAGAATATCCGTCAAAAAACACCGCCACCAGTAAAATTAATGAAACCGAAACCACCACCAACTGAAGAAGACTTTAACTCACTTCTTTATGGGAATGACGAGAAACCGTTATTTGTTTCGATGATGCCAACTTATAAGCAAGAAAATTTCAAAGTTATGTTGCGTGTTGGTGGTGCGAGCTACTGGTTTATACCAAGATCTTCTGCCAAATTCACTGAGATTCGTAGCTCAGAGACAACAAAAAGACCCGAATCATCCCTCGACATCTCCAAAGCATTCAAATACAGTATTAGACTGCAGTGCTGCAATCAAAGAAAGAATAAATGTAAAGCAAAGGTCAACATGCTTGTCACAGTTCCTGACAAATTCTCCGAGGAGTTCTTCGCACAAGAGTGCGTTTTTGAAAAGTGGGAGAACTACGAAAAGCACTGTAATGATTGTCCACTCGAGGATCCTTGGCTAGAGCTTGCGAAATCTTTTTGCGATAATTACAATCTACAAAATCGTACAAATGCGAACAAATTACTGCAGCCAGATCTACGACGTTATCTAATTAACAAACTGGAGATGTCAGACTTACGAGCAGCTCAGATTTTTAACCAACAGAAGGTGAAAACAATGAGTAACAAAGCCAGCACCTTTCAACTCAAAATGAAGGCCAGTTTACCGGCTTCAACGCCAGCGAAAGAAATTCCAGATCATCTTGAAAACTTGTCAGGAACAGTTGAAAACCTCGTTCTTTTTCATTTCCAAGTTTTTGATTCCTTGAGCTCATTTGAAATTCGTCCGATTTCAGTTTCCTGCTCAGACATGGACATTTTTGCGACGTTAGTTTCCGCAACGAGCATCTTTAGCTGTTTTGTCTTGCTTCTCATGCATCGCTGAGTCTTCCAATTCTCAGTTTTTCGGGTTCAAGGTCCAGTAACTGTAGCGAAGAAAATACAAGCGCATTTTTTGGCTAAATTTTTTACCTGCCTGTCGAAAAAATTGGCGAAAATTGAAAAAACCTGTCAACCTGAATGACCAAATTTTTAAAAGTAGACAGGTTGCCGAGCCCAGGCTAGAGTCTTAAGCTTTTCAACTTCAAAAAGACGGAGCGAGATGGTATATACAAAATTCGCGGCTGTCTCCGGAGATGCAGCATGCAATTTTTGAAGCTTTACTGTGCTTTGCTACTCCTTTTGATCTTGAAATGCTTAAAGAAGCGGAAGATTGGTTTGTTGACGGAAAATGGTTGAAACAATGGCAAAGAAAAAAAGTTGGATACTCTCAAATTATTATTATTAGTACCAAGAGTCAATCTGGTCAGCTTATCCCTCGTTTTTTCGCTTTTTCAAAAGACAGTCTCAAAAGTACTTTCAAGGGAATCTTGGAAGGCCTGGCAAATATTCTCGGCAAAGAAAATATGAAAATCAGAACAGTGACAACAGATTTTGAGCAAGCTATCAGATCGGCGTTTTTGGAATTCTTTGATGATAGGATTTTATGCTTAAGAGGTTGTGCGTTTCATTATGACAAATGTCTGCAGAAGAAAATCAAGGAGCTCCATTTGGCTGATATTTTCAGCAATGATCTCAAATCTATTCTTTATGGCGTTGTTTTTATAAATCTGCCAGAGTAATTAAAAATTGCGGCGTTTTTCGAAAGAAAGATTGAATTTTTACGGAATTTTTCTGCTGGCATGTGGGTAACGATCCCACTAAGATCTACGATCTTATTCCATTTGCCACGGAGTCAGAAAAATGCATAAAAAGTCTCTCAAAAAAGCGCTCGAATGACCAGCTTTTTTTAGGTCGGTACGAATATAACTTTTTTTAGAGTCGAGATATTCGAGAAATTCTTTTTGAAAAATTTGTTTTTTTACGAAAACCGCAGATTTTCGTTCATTTGAATTTGGCTAAAAATGACTGAGCGAAGCGAGAACGTCGCGAATTTTTAATTACTCTGGTAAGACTGAACCAAATATATTTCGGAACTGGATGTCAATTTATCAAGGAGAACTAGCGTCACTTACCAATCCGAGCAATTTGTTATCAGTCAACGAGTTCAACAATTACATGAATCGTGTTTGGATCGGAGAGTCGTCTATGTATCCTCCTCGGACATGGAGTAAAACGCTTTCGGAGGACGTTGAAGCTGGCTTTTGCACTGAAGAAGAAAATGAAGAAGAAAATGAAGAAATTGACGAGCTAGACGACGGAATTGTTGATGATTTTATAAACAAGGATTATGAAAGTAAGTTAATTGTCAGTTATTCGTATTTAATTCAAATTAAACAAATTAGATCGGCTCAGTAGCTTGTGGGTATCGATCCCACAGAAGCAGCTAAATGCAACTCCTTTCCATTAGCTACGGAAAGAGCTGAACGAATTCATTTAATTCGATTGAATTTTGAGAAAATTTTAACAAAATTTTAGGACCATCAACTTCTGGCATTACAAAAAAGAGGTGCATTCCTGTTCGAGAACGACCTAGTTCAGATGAAAACGAATAGCGGTTTCGATCTGTATTCATACTGAAAATCAAAATCATGCAAGCAAGCTTTTGCCTGTTCAAAAATAAATTGAAATGAGAGAAATTGAGGTTAAATTTTGATGGATTGAGTTGGGATGTAACGAGTTAACAAATTGGAAAATCAATGCTAATAATAAAGATTTACAATTAAATCAAAAATAAAATTATCATCTTACGCTTTTTGATTATTGAATTCTTCGGCAAGATGTACTCGACTGTATGCATGAGCGATGTGTATTCTTCGAGCTCGCTCCTATTTCTCTTGCAGAGAACGAGATCACCGAATTCGCGCTGTTCTAGTTTCGTTTTTTCTTCCTCGAATGTAAAGATCGAGTAGTTTCACTTCGTTTTCGACTGTACGTTTCTCTTAAATTTTCATAAAAATTCGTTGTTCTTCTCTAAAATTTTCATAAAAGTTCGACGTTTTTCTCTAATAACAAATCTAAATAATTTGTGTTAATGAATGTTAGAAAATAAAATTTAAAAGTACAGAGGAAATTCAGTAAAAATAAAATTCTCTCGCAAATTTAAATTTTTCTCTCGCGATTATCGGAATCAAATGCGCGGCGCTGAGTGGCTGAGCGACCGCCAGTGTGTCAGGCGCTGGATCGCCTACGCGCGCCAGATCACATCGAGCGGCACTTCACAGCGAGCCGCAAGTGCCGCTCGATGTGAATGCCGCTCGATGTGAATGCCGCTCGATGTGAACTGCCGCTCGATGGGTCTTCCCCCAATTTTCAGATGGAATG